>VYZP01028641.1:0-58068 GCA_013400635.1 Hypocryptadius cinnamomeus | reverse complement strand
GATCAAAAGCCAAAGTGGCAGTTTGGAACTGGGCACGGGGAGGGGAAAGTCAAAAACAGCCCACAGGCACCGCCTGCATTGCCTTTGGAGGGGGGCTCCGAGCTGCATCCCGAGCATCCTCCTCCCCCCAGGTGCCCAGGCAGCAGCTGCGGGAGGGGCGAGGGGCCGCAGAACTGGGCTGCGGCAAATGGGGAGAGAGTAAAATATCATTTTAAAGAGGAAGCGAAAGCACAGGCATGTGAGTATATAACGAGAAGGACAATTTATGCCCAGGCACGAGTGCAGTTTGACACGGGGATAATGAAAAAACGTAGGTCATTGTGGATGACTTAAGCCTTCACAGCTGAAGAAAATGTATGAAATGCGGGGAACATTACACGCTTGGCAGCTCCGCACATCTGCAGCAGGACAAGTGAAATACAGTTCGCCATTCTTTACCATAAACTGTGCTTGTAGGATATGCGGCACAGAGAAATTGTAATTACAGTGACAAGACAAATCAGTAATATTTAAATATTCATGAACAAAGTCTCGGACGATCAATCTATCTTTATTGTCCTTGCCTTCACGGCTGTAATAAATAAGTAGCTGGAGCCCTCACCTTTCCTTCAAATCATTCTGCCTTTGGTGCCAAACCAGAGTTCATTTATCAGCCGCCTGGTCTAGAGTGTGGGAGATGCCCAGGGCTGGGTCTGTGCTGGTGCTGCTGGGTGAAAAACCTGGAAATTGGTGGAGGGAGGGTTGCAGCACACTCCAGTCTCTCTACCGTGCCGCGGACTCGAGCATCCCCTCTGTACATGAAGGTCTGTGCATGAAGGGACCAGCACACTGCACTGGGGAGACTGGGACACTGTCCCCAGGATGGCTGCCCGGGGTAAAAAGGCTGGGGAGCTGTTTTTGGTGTGGCACAGCAGTCACGGCAGCCCTCACCCCCACGTGTGCTTGCAGGTGATCACCCCTACGAGTGCGAGTTCTGCGGCAGCTGCTTCCGGGACGAGAGCACGCTGAAGGGCCACAAGCGCATCCACACCGGTGAGAAGCCCTACGAGTGCAACGGCTGTGGCAAGAAGTTCAGCCTCAAGCACCAGCTGGAGACCCACTACCGAGTCCACACAGGTACATGCTGGGGTGTCTGTGGTGAGGCTGGCAATGACAGACCGGTCCCCTGGTGGAAAGGCTGGCATGTGGACCAGGGTGGCAGCCAGGGATAAGGAGCCCCCGGATGCGCCGGCATGTAACAATTGTAAACGGGAGATCAATAGTCACATCGGTTCTGCTGTTCATTACTTGGTTATTGGCTGTGCCCACTGCGGCAGCGTCGATGCCAGGCAGTTGATGAGCACCTGGAGGCCCCGAGCCCCCACTGACACCCCTGTATCCCACAGGTGAGAAGCCCTTCGAGTGCAAGCTGTGCCACCAGCGCTCCCGGGACTACTCGGCCATGATCAAACACCTTCGGACCCACAATGGCGCTTCCCCTTACCAGTGCACCATCTGCCTGGAGTACTGCCCCAGCCTCTCCGCCATGCAGAAGCACATGAAGGGCCACAAACCAGAGGAGATCCCCACTGACTGGCGGATAGAGAAGACCTATCTCTACCTCTGCTACGTCTAAGGGAGGAGGCAGAGGGGCAACAGGGCCAAGTGGCAGATGACTGGGCAAAAAAATCCCACCAAACCCGCAGCATCCATGGCCTTGTTTGTTTTCAGTTCTCATTCGTTTCTTCTCACCGGAAGGATCCTGCAGCTCATGCTGGACCAAGGGACGCACCGGCCCCTTCTCCAGCCCCATCCACACTGCTTCCCAGCTGCTCATGCGCCTGCTGCCCTTTCACCCTTGCTGCAGGGCAGATTTCACCCTTTGCAACCCCCAGCCAGGCCCTCCGTCACCCTTGGCATTGGCCACTGGTGCTGCTGGGAAGACCATGTAGGAAAGAGGCGCTTCCCTGAAAGTGTGTGTACAGCTAGTGCTCTGGGAAGGGTTTGATTCCTGGTGTCCTGTCACTGTATAGACCCTGCTGTGGATGCCCTGCAGAGGACCTGAGCTCCCATGTGGGGCTTGGGCCCCATTCTGGCAGGTTCTCATGCTCCCAGGCTATGGCATCACAGGTAGCAGAGCACAGTGCCCTGTGAGCCACAAGTGCTTTGGCAAGAGTGTCCTGGGGGGATCCTGGCCGGAGGAGGGTGCTTGGGACAGGGAGCCGGCTGTGAGCCAGGCTGCCTTGAGGTGTTGCCTGGTGTCCAGGTGGGCTCAGGGGCACAGGAGGCTGCTGCTCTTCCCATGACCAAAGACCTCTCTATGCATTTCTCCCTCCTTCCCTGCCTTCCCGGGGCAAGGGTGAAGCCCCCCATGGGGAGATGCAGTTGGTTTGGTGATATGCAGTCAGTGCCAGTGTTGGAGCTGTTAGTGTGTGGCGTCACTCCAAATGCAGGGATCCTCTTTTCTTCTCCTGATTTGGGGCACCTAGAAGGTGCCAAGTGTGGGGTTTTTTGCCCAGCCCTCAGCCGCAGGAGCCCACAAGTAAGGGGTGCCCCGTGGCAGGCGGCTTTGCTCGCCACTTTTTTTGCTTTTTGTTTGGGTTTTTTTGAACTTTCTTTTGGAATATTTCCGCGTTTAGCACATTTTACTTGAAATTACCTCATTTTTTTGTGACCTCATGAGCTTTTATTGATTTGGGAGGGACAGGGGGTGGCATGGCTGGGGTGCACCAGCCACGTGCCCAGCATTGGTGGTGGAGAGGTGGTGGGGCACTGGTGTCCCTGCCAGCCTCCTGTTGTGCATTATCCTTACCAAAACTGGTATTTTTTGCCTGGCCCCATGGGGCTGGGGGTGTTGGTTCTGAAGCTACCTCTTGTGTTCGTTTTTGTTGTGTTTCTCCTGCGCAGCCGTGGGCTTGGTGGTTCCATCCCACGGTTCTTTTTTTGTCATTTTGCTGCGTTTGGGTGAAAAGGGGGGAAAAGGAGCTGGGGGGTGTGGTGGGACAGTGTCTGAATACAGTTTGGAGGGACACTGATGGCCCCTCTGGGTTTGGGGTGCCCTTCCCACCTCTCCTGGTGCCAAGCAGGGATACGGCTGCGGGAGCAGCATCCTCCCTCGCGCCCCAGTCCGGCTTTGCACGTGCGTGTGCCTCTGCGCGTGGGACCGTTGCTGCTCTGCGCAGGGTGGACACTGCTGCTGTACAATCCGGGATGTGACTGTGGAGAACGGCTCGTTTAATTGTTGTGCCTAAGAAAAAAACAGAAAAAAATATTTAAAAAAAAAAAAAAAAAAGGAAAACAGTTCTTTCACACAGAAAGTTGCTGCAATTTCTGGCGTGTGCACGGCAGGTCCCCGTGGTGTCCTGGCGCTGCCAGACACGGGTGCCATGGTGCCATGGAGCACGTGGCCGAGCTCATGTGGCTTTTTTTTTTTTTTGCTTTAACCTCCCCTTCCATCCCACCATCCCTCTCCCTCAGAGACACAGCCCCCACTGCAACAGTGTTGGGGTCAGCATTGGAGTGATGCTGCTGTATCCCGGGCGCACGTCCCCGCACTGTTGGCTGTGGCGCAGCCCCCGCCACCCCTCCATATATATATATGTAAGTATATATATGTGTATCATAGCAGTGAGGACCAAGCGCCGCACGGGGCCCCGTGGTCCCGGGCTCCCTCTCCCCTGGCTTGTTGTCAGTGTCGTGAGCGCCCGCCTGCCCGTCCCGTTGCTCTGTGTTGCCGCTCGTGGTTCGGGTCCGTCGCTGTCCTCGTTCCGTCTACCTCAGCACCTCTCTGAGCCCGGGCGCAGAAGGTGCCCAAGTTCCCCTTTGGTTTTCTCAGAGTATCTATCGGCTCCTATTTTTTGTACGACTTTTCCTGTCTCACCGTTCGCTCCCCTGCGGTTCTGCTTGCGAGTCCTCTTTCTGTCCTCTAGCCACAGATGCCGTTAGCTAAAAGTTTCCTGAAAAATAAAGAAAAAGAAAAAAAAAAAAAAAAAAAACCAGTTGTGGTGTCTCCTAGTTGCAGCTCTCCGCATCTGCCTTCGTCCTGTGTAGATTCAGATGCATTTCTTTGTAAGACTTCAGTGTTTCTGACAGAGGAAAAAAAAAAGACAAAAAAAAAAAAAGAAGAATATACTGCTGCAGGTTTTTTTCTCTCCATGTGTCACTAAGTGAAGTTCGTGCCTTCTATAGCAAAGAGAATATTTTTTACATCCTACTAACGGTAGATTTTTTTGTAGTGAACATTTTTTGTATTTTTATTTATAAGTCTCATAAGGAAAATAGCAATGTTCAGTTGTATACCTTGAATCTGCAGTTAGAAAACAAAAGAACAACCAATAAAGTTAATTCCGTTGTCTCAGCCTGCTGTCTCCCATTCCTGTGCCCATCAAGAAGACGAGGAGGAGGAGGAATAGGTGGAGGTGGAGGAAGGATGCATCCCACCAGCTTGGGGTGAGCCATGGGGGTACCCACAGTGGTGAGTTTGGGGGTGCCTGCTCTGAGGGGGAAATTGAGGAGGTCCTATCCCTAAACCAACCCCAGTGGGTGGGGGAGGGTCTCCCTGGAATGTCAGTGTCCCCATGGGCAGGGAGCATCCACGGCACGCTGCCTGCGCTGCTGCCTGCCCATGTGGCTCACCAGGGAGCAGAGCAAGTTTGCCTCAATGAAAGTGAACTCGTTCATTTAAACCTGCCTGCAGAGCCGTCCGGCCCCCCGCTGCGTTAATTATCCTGTAGTTCCCGACTGATTGCTGTACACTAAGCTTAAGCCCTCCTTTATTTATTTACTGACTACATTAACGGCAGCGCCTGCTCTCCTTTTGTGCCGTGGCAAACCGCACAGCACCGCGCTGCAGCCGGGCCAAGCGGGTGCTGCCAGCACACCCGGCCCTGCCTCTGCCCTGCCACCGCCAGCCTTGGCCTCGTGATGCCATTAGGCATTTCCTACAGCACAGCTGGAGTCACCAAGGGCAGAGCATCATTTGGTTTTCCCAGGGATGGATGGCATGTGCCAGTGTCAAGGCCGGGCTCATCCCCTGCCCCAGCATTTCCCAGCAGGTTTGAGGGGCTGCGTGTCCCTTCCCAAGGTCCTGATGGTGCTCCTGCCTCCCCCAGTTCCCCCAGCACAGCCTCCCAGGAAGGCTTTGGGCAAGCGGTGGGGAACTTTGGTCCAGGTTTGGGCAAGCAGAGGTGGTCCTGCTGTGAGCAGCCTGCAGGCTGCAGCGCCCCACGAGAAGGGAGGAAAGCCCGTCACCGGCGCTCCGCCTGGCACAAAGGCGTTGTTACAATAACGGGGAAATCGCGGCAGGACCGGGCCTTTGTGTGCACGCTCGCACAGCAGCTGGGAGCGATTATGCTGCAACAATGTTCTGTTCCATCAACATTATGTCCTCATTAAACCTTTATTAGGAGATTAGATTCAGATTTATTGATTTTTTTTTTTTTTTAAAGAGGAAAATCCAGGCTTCTCTCAGATGCCTGGAACTTTTTCCCACATGCAGCACTTCCCAAAGTAGCAAGAGGGCAAGGGGAGAATCAATCTTTCCTCTAGGATAGACAGCCTGTCCTTCCAGGGAAAAGGGCTGCTGAGCTTCTTGAGGGGGTTAGGTTGGGTGCATGGTGGCTTCCTAGCACAGGGAGGACAAGGACCAAAACATTCCATGGGATACAGCGGCACAGATGAGCATCTTGCAGAGCAGCCTTGGGGGACATCAGGGTCACGGTGGGCAGGAGAGAGATGGCAAGGCTGGCTCAGGAGTCTTGCTGCCCAGTACCCTCGTCAAACACATGGGCTGGGTGGCATCACACACCCGGGTCAATGGCCCCATTGGATTTGTCTGTTGGAGCGTTTGATGTTACACGAAGGCAGCTCATTCCAGAGGGTGTTAATTGCCCGCTGCACTGATCAGGTCTGTAGCACCATCGATCTCAGCAGGATCAATGGGCTGATTTAGTGTCTCACGAACTCTTTAACTGGACACCTCATCAATAGGCAGCCACTTACAGACCATCAGCGCATTAGTGCGGGCCGGCGCTGGCAGGAGCCCACTCCACCCGTCCTCAGCCCCCGTCACTCAGAGGTAAGTTTTCCTGCAGGTGATGGCTCTGAGATGGTGAGTGGGAGTCTTGCTCTGGGGCTGGTGGGTTTGAGGGCAGATGTATGAGAGCCAGGTGGTGTCGACCCACCTGTCCCCCATCACCTGCATATGCAGAGATGCTCCTAGAACATGGGATGGCCCTGATGGCATCTGCAGCACTTTCCTCTTCACCTTGTGCCTCTGTCCTTGCAGGGGCAGATGACAGCGGGAGCTGGGACCTACTGAGCTGTGATGGCAGTCTTGCCCCCGCGCATCTCTCCCGGTACCCCGTGCTCACGGAGTCAGTCCCGTTGCCATCCCGGTTTGGCAGCGGCCGGACACGGGGTCTCTCCCACTTTGCTAAAACTGCTGAGCACAAGCGTGGTGGGGATCTGCTGGGCAAGCATGCTCGGGGGCCCGGGGTAGGATATAAAGGTAGCAGCCGAGGTGAGGGGTAGGGGAGCCGAGGACAGCGGGACCCCTGGGGCGGTGGGGATCCCCGGATGCAGGGGGGACCCACCCGATGCCGGGGGACCCCGGGTCGGGAGGCGGCTGGGCCGGGCGGCGCGGCCGCTGTCCGCGGTGCTGAAGCCGCGGCCGTGGCAGGGCCGGGCCGGAGGCGCTCCCGGGGTTGGCAGGGGAAGCATGGAGAGAGGTTTGGGCAGGGTCATGGGGTCCTGGGGGCTCCTGCTCAGCTCCGCCTTCCCGCTGCGGAGCTGAGGGACGTGAGGGATGCGCCCGCCTGGGTCGACAGACACTGGCGAGTCCCAGAGCCAGGGAGAACCCACCAGAGTGAGGTCCCCCGTCTCCCACCAAGAACAACGGGCACTGCTCAGGCATCCCTCCACACCGACCAGAGGGTGCCCAGTGTGATGCTGTAAGCCAGGACGGCTGCCAAGTACACCCGGAACAGCAGGACATCCAACACGTAGCCCACTTGCAGCCACTCACGGGCGACGTCGCGGAATTCCTCCCGTTTCTCCAGGAGCTGGCGGATAGCCGTGGTCTCACGCAGGACCTCCTGCAGTGCTGCTGAGCCCTCCATGCGGCCAGCAAAGGCCAGTGCAGACCTCGTGCCCCCCACTGCCCCGCACTCCCGGGGGTCCTCACAGACATAGGGGGCCGGCTTGGCTGAGGGATCAAGAGAAGCAAATGTGTTAAACCTGTTTAGACAGGGAACTGGGATTTGTGAGGGTGGACTAGGCACCCAGTTCACCATACAAAGAACGGCTATGTAGGTGTAGATGGCTACAGAGCATCTAGAATCCTTCAGTTCCCACAGGCCCTCTCTGTGCCACCCTTACCTGTGCTGTCATTGTTCTCCACCTGCCTGGAGGTGTCCAAGCTTTGCATCCTGCTTTGGCTGAATTTCTTCCTGTCCCGGATACAGAGCAGGATGGTGGCTCTTTCCAGCAGCAAGTGTTTCACCCACTCAGGGACGTGGGGTTGCAGGTCTTGCTTGTGCACCAGGTGCACAATCAGGATGGTCTCTGTCAGGCTGATGACGAGCAGTGCCATGCACACCACGAAGTAGATGCCTGCAGAGGCATCAGTGAGGTGAGCGACCTGCAAAGGCTCCTGCACAGAGCAAACCCTCCCTGCTCAACTCTCAGGGCCCTGTGGTCCTTGCCCATGGCTGCCGTGGCAGCTGGATAGGAGAACCACCGTACCTATCAACGGGGTGCCGACGGCAGTGGCTGGCAGCGTGTCGGATACAATAATGAGGAAAACCGAGTAGCCCAGCAGGAGAGTGATCTTGAAAGAGACCCTCTCACCACTGTGGGGGGGCAGGTAGAAGCCCACAATGTCCATAACCATCAGGAAGATGCTGGGGAGAAGCAGGCTGACGGTGTAGAAGAGGGGGCGTCTCCGGATGACTACCTGCAGGACAGAGACAGAGAAGGCTGTGAAGGGTGAAATGAGGCCTTCAGCTGGTGTGGCTCTTTGCCAAGGAAGGTGAGGATGGTGGGGGGCACTAAGGTGAGCCAGAGGAAGGGCTCACTAGCAGGAGCCTCCCACCTGCAGGCAGGAGCTGCAGCACAGAGCAGCGACAGGGATGGGACAAGTCCCTTCCCTCGTGCCACATCCCCGAGAAACAGGGTGGCCAAAGGCTCTTACATAGAACTTCATCTCAGCGTAGCTGTCACTGCTCTTGACACTGAACTCCTGGAAGTGGCTGAGGACGTAGAGCAGCTCCCACTCGCCCTGGTTCATGAAGACACTTCGGTCGAACTTGAGGAGCTCCGGCTGACGCCACAGCGAGAGGTTGATATCGCGAACTGGGGGGGGTGGAGGAGAGGTGAGAACTGGGGGTACCCCGCCCAAAGCGCCGGCAGCTGCCGGCACCTCCAGAGCGGGCTGCGTGCCTGCCCTCCCCGCACGCTTCCCCGATCCGCTGGGGCCATCTAGAGGGACGAGCTGCCTTCTGCACGGAGCTCCGGCCCAGCGCAGCTCCTGCCCGCTCCCCCGAGTCCCCTGGACGTGGGCCGCCCGGCACTCACTGTGGTGCAGCCAGCTGGTGAAGGTGAGAGAGCAGTTCTGGATGTCGAAGGGGAAGTTGTAGATGTCCAGGCTGCAGGAAGTCATCACCTGGATGGGTTTGAGGTTCTGCACCTCCCCGTGATGGCTGACGTAAACGTAGGGGACGTGTGGGGACTTCCCAACATCCACACTGAGGGACATGAGGGACAGAGATGTGGGCTGGAGAGCACTCTGGGCAGAGCTTCCTTCTGCCAAGTGGAATTTCAGGGGGGAACTGCCCAAGAGCCAGGGATTTGCCTCTTGTTCTGCCTTGCAGGCATTTCTGCCTCGCATCACCTCTGCACTGCCCACACTGTTGCCTTCTCCCAGCCCGAGAAGTCCCAGAGCCCTCAGGAAGCACTGGGAGCTCCTTAAATCCCCACAGAGTGGGAAGGACACCAGATAGCTCCATGGGAAGGGCCAGCAGCTCTGCAGCTGCCCTGGCATTGTACTGTCTTCACAAAGCCTTTCTCCTGATATCTGGATCTCACCCCCAGCACAGTGAGGGTAATTACCGACGGTTGTGGTTAGCCAGCATTGGAAATGGCCCAACTGCAGAGCCAATCCCCATCTGCAGCTCCCCAACGTGGGGAGGCTGCCAGCTCTGTGCCAGGAATACAAAGCATGGGACGGTACGTGCCCATGGTGGGTCCCAGCCCATCTCCCTCGAGACTTTGGCTGCACTCACAACTCATTGATGAGGATGTCGGGCACCCAGATGCTCTCTACAGGGAGGGAGATCTGCGTCAGGTTGTCGAAGCCAGCTGGGTCCCACTTGAGAAACTCATCTGTCCAGTGCTGGGGACAATGGAGAGGGGACTTGGGGGGGAGGAACTTCCACTCTATGAGCACACAGACCCCAGGCTAGCACCAAGCAAGATTCCCACCCATGGGAGGGAGGGAAGACTAACCCTTCAGCTTGCACAACACCCAGCAGTGCAAACCAGGGAGCATGAAAGCTGAGCCTCGGGGTTCATGTGCTACAGAGGCCTCTCCAGGGAAAAGCTACAGGATGTGTTTCCCCCCACTGCTCTCCTGCAGGACTGCACACTGCTCTCACAGGAAAACATGGGGGTTTGGGGGTGCTTGACCCCGAGGGGGGCCAGCAGGGAAGGGGCAAGATTTTGCGGCTACTCACCTGCCTGTACCAGATGTAGGTGGTCAGCACCTGGTCCTTCTCATCCTGTGAAGATGAGAACGGTGTCGGAACGGGGGCGTTGACACTCGGGAAGATGGGCAGAGCACGCTGGGAGGATGCTGCACGCCAGGTACACGTGGAATGGGAGCAGGGGACTCACCACGCTGAGGATGGCATAGACCATGAGGTCGATGGCCACGTTGGTGGTCGTTCGCCAGTCCCGCACAGGCCGGGTGCCCTTCTGGTAGTGGGCCAGGAGGTGGTGGCACAGGCGGCGCAGGGCGGGCTCAGAGGGCTCCGGGGTCCCGCCCCCGCGCTGGGTACCTGCTCAGCAGAGGGAGAAAGGGAGGCAGCGAGGGAAGCTGCTCCCCCTGCCATCACCCTGGGGTGTGCCATGGGCTGCGGGGTGCTGCCAGCTGCCTGCCCTCACTTACCAGCTGGGGTTTCCCATCCAACTTAAACAGGAGCATCCTGATGGGAAACAAGCCTGGACACCAGAACCATCACCTGTTACTGATGTCCTGTGCCGTGCGGGTCGTCGGTGCTGTGACCTTCCCCAGCCTCAGAGGGCACAGCTGCCAGCCCTCACCTCTCTGGAAAAGTGCCAGGACAGCGGCAGCAGTGGGGAACCGCGAGGGACACTGCCCCTGGGAAAGTTTCATACCATTTGCTCCCTCCAGGGGCATTTCTTTGCTCAGCAGGTGGAGACGGTGGTTAGAGATGAAGCAGGATGCTAAATTCATTTATTAGGTATCTTGGTGTTTGCTCCCTGTGAAAACAGTCCCTTCACTGGTGCCAGCAGCATCAAGCAAGGGCAAATTGCTTTCAGCACCATGTCCTCACTGCCAGGCACCTGGAACGCCACGGCTGGGCCAGGGCAGCAGTGCTACACTTGTGGCTGTGCTCTGTAGCACACCCAGCTCCAGAGTCCAATTCCAGCATAATGGAAATTCTAATTGGAATAGATCTATGGGAAGTTGGGAAAAGCTACTGGAAGGGAATTTTAATCTGTATTTTAAGCTAAAGAAAAAAGAAAAAAAGGAAAAGCAACAGCATCAACCCCTCTGACATTGCTTGTGAGTGGTAGTACTGGGGAGCCAGCCGGGTGCATGTGGCTGAACCAACAGAGGCAGTGAGATGGGGGAGAGGCAGCAATTAGGGCGAGAGGAGGAAATACAGCTGCTGCCATCACCACAGCTCGGGCCAAGTGACCTTTCCTGCTGCAGCTGCTGGCAGCTGGCTCGTGCTTGCTGTCCTCCTTGCACCACCTTCTCCTCACATCCATGCCACCCATATCTGCAGCAGGATGCTTTGGCAGCAGGGAGATGGCTTTGCAGAGGGAGGACTGGGCTGGGTTCACCTCAGATGCTCTTTGCCTCTGCTCCACACACCATGCTGGTCTGCCCAGCCCAAATCTGTGCCAGGGTTGTGCCAGCAACTCACCTGGTGCAACTTGGCACAACCCTGGCACAGTCCTAACACATGGGGAGGATCTGTCTGCACAGCTCTTCCTGCCTCCTGGCCAGCATTGCCAGGGTGAGCATATCACTGCTCCCGCTCCTTTTCTGCCACCTGAGATGTGCTAACAGTGGGAGAAGGCTTGGGAGTTGGGCGACAGGAGCCACATGACCTGTCCAGAGATTTGAGTCAATAGCCTGCTGAACACTTTCAGCTGGGCTGGTGCAAAACAGCTCAGGGATTTTTGTGCTATTTCCCAGGAACATTAGATGAGAAAATAATAATGGAATAACAACAAAATATGTTGGCTGTCAATTTTGCACTGTGCAGAGCTGCAATTACAAACAGCATCATGCCCAAAACCCAGCTCTAGGTTATATGGGGGGACTAAACATTCTATTGGAGAAAGTCCTTCATCAGGGAGGGGGCTCAGGCAGCATCTCTCAGGCAGTGGAGCGCAGGCAGGAGACCCCCATGTCTCTCTCTGTGCTCAGGGCTGGTTTTCGGCACAGCTCCAGAGTACCTCAAGACCCCAGAGAGCAGAGCTGGGTTCTGAGGCTACATCTCCTTGCTGCCAGTGTTACCCAGGCAGGACGCGCCTCCAGGCTCTGCACCGGAGCTCTCCCATGCTCCAGCCTCTCCCAGCTAAGTCACTTCCCACCAGCACGAAGGTTTCCCTACAGAGCAGCCTTTGCCGGCCACTCAGCACGGCTCAGGTTCTGGGAAGGTGCTGCTCCGTGCCAGGAGCACCCCGCTCCGCCTCAGCTCCCCAGCCCTGCCCACGGGTCCCTCGCCTTACCTGGGCTCTGCAGCGTCGAGGCCAGCGGCAGCAGGGCCAGGAGCGCCCCGAGAGCCGCGGGCACCATGGATCCGCTGGCTCCAGCCGCCGCCCGCTCGGCGGAGCACTGAGCGGAGCAGGGAGGCAGGCAGCACTCCTATGGCTTTCCCCCCGCCGTCGGGTTTTTGAGAACGCCCAATTAATCTCGCGATCAGCCTCTCCCGCTGCATCAAGTTTCAGGCTGGGAGGATGGGAGTGGGGCCCACCCAGCCATCCCCCCACCCCCGCCCAGCTTCCAAAGAGCTTCCCCGTCCTCTGCCCAGGTGCCTGCTGGTGACAAAGCGGGTTTTGGGGTGCGAGCATCATGCCCATGTGCAGTGGGGGGGCACGATGTGGGGAGAGGGTGCTGCAGGTGCCAGGGCTGAGCCAGGAGATCCTCAGCAGTTGTAAAGACAGGGAAACCCCCTGAGAGGCAGGGGAGGGGAGCCTGCCCAGGGGTACGCCACTGACACAGCGTGGGTGGGTTTCCACCAGCAGGGGAGAGGGGAGCTCTGGATGTACCGGGCTCCCCTTCACACCCTGCAGCAGGTGGGTCTGTCCTGCTGACAGTGGCAGATGGGGGCAGCATGTGCAGCCAGCCCCTGGCACCCCTGCCTGGGGCAGCAGCTTTCCCCCAACCCCTCCAACCTGCACCTACACTGGAGTCCGTTTTCACTGCAGAAATTTGCATTTGTCGTAAATTTCAGCAAACAAAGTTCTTCCTACTGTTTTCAGTTTCCCAAAATATTTAACGCCTTGGGGCAAACAAGACTAGAAGCAAAGCCTGGTCAGGTGTTACTGAGAGTCAAAAGGCCCTCGGTGTCCACCCATGCATGGGTGCCCTGCTCAGGCTGTGCATTCATCCCTCCATGTCACAGCATCACAGCCTTGGGCCGGGCAGTGTCCCTCTGCCTGGCAGGGGAGCTTCCTCTCGACCCTAAGCCCCTATAATCTCCTGTATTCCTGCATGTCTGCACTGTGCTTGTGTGTGTTGCAGGTGCCTATGCCCCCACAAAGCTGCCAGCTGCTGGAAATCCTGGGGAAGCGGCGGCCAGGGACCAAAGCCTGCGGCAGTGGCGTAGAGCAAATTGCATCAGATGCCGGCATGGAGTCACTTAAACGAGATAAGAATTAGTGCGGGGCCCTGATGAACTCCCTGTTGGCTGCCAACAGCGGTGTCAGGGAGAGAGCGAGAGCAGAGCTGGGGCTAATTTGATTTCTCGGCTCCGTTAGTGGCTGGCAAGTCACCTCCCAGGGAGCGCCAGCAGCTCACAGCGCTCTCCCCTTATTGAATCTGGGTAATGAAAATCACGGGCAGCGCCACCATGGTGCTGGGGACTGTGCCCTGCTCTGCCCCTCTCCTGCAGCCTCCAGCGTCTGCAGCCAGCAGGATGAGGCCAAGGGGGCGTGGACTGCTCCAGTGGAGCCTCTGCTGCAGCATCATTAACTCTGAATTTTCTCCCTCGGGTTTTACATCTTCATCTTAAAGAGATTTTAATGTAGTTCCTATCAGCCCTCCTGTTATTGGATATCTAATTAGCGTGATCTACTGTAGGCTCGTGTTCCGCGCACGCAGGGGGCTCTTGCGGGACGTTTTGTGGGACGCCTGATATCAATCGGCAGCGCCCAGATCAGATTTACTTTCCGAAATAGCATAATGGGATTTTATTAGCCCTGTAATCTGCTGCATGGTAATTGCTTTTCTGGGAATCGAAGTGCTCAGTGCCTGGGGCTTCCCACAGCTCAGCCCTGCGTCCTGTCCAGGCTCCTCTGCAGCCAGGCATGGCAGCATCCCTGCACTGGGATGGACGGGCACTCAGGCCTCTGTCCTGGGGCAGCCACGCTGCGAGCAGGTTCCCTGGCTGGGCAGGCAGGTATTTAGCCCAGAGCAGCAATCTCAGAGGCTGGGGGGAGCACAGGGGCACAAGCACAAGATCCCCAACACATGATGGCATGAGTGATGCTCTGCATTCCCTCCTCACCCCAACCTGACCTCATCCCAAGTCCTGGGTGTGCAGCACTATGCACTATAGTCCTTTGGCAGCTCCCACCCCATGCCATGGGATGTCCCAGGGGCTGTGCAGCTGTGGCAGGAGCATGGCTGGGCTCTGCACAGGATGGAGTGTTGTAGCCAAGCTGGGGACCACAGTGGGAACAGGGAGGGAGGCCTCAATTGTGGCGCTTGCCGGTGCGGAGCGGGCAGGAGAGGGAAGCAGCTCTCTCCGGGCTGCCAGTGCTCGCCTTTCAGAGCGCGTTTGGAGCGTCAAAAACAATAAAGCATCAGCAAGGAGCCATGGCAGCACAGCTGCCTGATGGCCCCGGCCCCATCACGCGCCCGAGGCCGCCCATTACGGAGCCTGGCGCTCCCCGGATTGCATGTCTGCTGTGATTTAACGCTGCGAGACATGAAACAAACACCGCAGGCAGGCAGGGCTGCCGGCACGGGCACTGCGGGCCCACAGCAGCCCCGCTCCCACGGGGCCCTGCACCCAGGGGCAGCGGTCCTCGGGAGGCTCGGGCTTGCTTGCATCCCTGGTCACTGCAGAGGGCCAGGGGGACACACGGGATCTCTGCTCTGGCACTCACCTTGTGCGGCTCCAAGACCGAAGCACAGACCAAATGCTGTGAACAGCTGCTCAGTGTGGTGCCCTTGGCTAATTTAATTTCATTTAGGGATTTTGGTAGCTTTATCCCACGGGTGCAAACTGCACGGCCCTTGGAGAAGCCAAAAATTGCCCATTCCAGCTACCAAGCCCATCCTCACGCCAGTCAAGGAGCCCAATGCTTTTAAATCCCCCAGAGAAAGGATGGGAGCGCGTTCCTTTCAAGTCCTCTCTTTCATTAGACACCCTTCAGATGTTTGCAATATCGTGCCACTGTTTCATTGCCACTAAAGGCAGGTAATAATAAGCACATGAAGGTATTTGGAGCCCATTGCTGTTAATGAAGGAGATCTGGCTGATGCTGAGTGGGACGGCAGCTGTGCGTCACAGGCTGAGCACCATCTCAGGACACGGAAGGAGAGGGCATGTCTGCAGCTTGCTCTGTCTGACAGTGTACAACCTCCCCCTAGTAAATTATCTTGGAGGTAACAGTGCTGTGACTGCACTTAATGCTGCAAACAAATTGTTCTACACCCTAGTTAATTATCATAGCATTAATCAGGCTGCTAAACATTAAACACAGCCTGGACAAACCTGGAGCTAGAAATACAGGTCTGAGTTTATCTTTGTGACAGGGACATTCAGAATTTTTATGGTTAATAGTTTTTTTAAGGTAGGAAAATCCTGGGGACCCTTACCTAAGCAACGAAGTTTGGGTAGAGCACCATTCCCTCCGCAGTGCATGAGGGTCCCAGAGTGAAAATCACAGTGCCCAGCACTACCTCCCTATCTCTTACTATTAATAGCCTGGCAGGCTCCCAAAATGAGTGGAGTTTCTTACTTTGTTGCATTTAAGGATCACTGGTTGTCTTGTTTATACTTTGCACATCAGGGAAATTGGCCAACGCCAGCTTCCTCAGTTTTTCCTTATCTACACGGCTACCTCCTCCCTCTTGCCTCCCGAATTCCTCATCTGGAGTACCTGTGAGAACCAGGAAACCGAGACAAACTCGGAACAGTCCACACTGAGGTCCCATACCTCTCCCAAAACAAAAGGCAAGAGACGGTCTGTGACTGCCCAGGACAAATCCAAGTGTGGGAGATGCCCACCCAGCTGGAAAAGGGCATTTTCACGGGAGAATTGGCAACCAGGGTATGGCAGTTGCACTGGCTGACCCTACTGTCCCTTCCTTGTACAGTGCCACAGCTCTGCTGGAAATGCCAATGCCATCAGTGTCGCAGGAGCTTCAGTGCCCGGTGGGAATTGCAACTGACACATTCCTGATGATGCAGGAGGACATTTTTTTCGCCAGTTTCCCCCAAGAGAGCTGAGCCCCGCTGGCTCATCAGGTCGAGCCAAGTTGCCCAGGTGCCTGAGCCACATCTCATCAGCAGGTCCAACAGCTGCACTGCTGACAGCACATACACCTGGATCCTGCACAGCCCCCGGGCCCCTTGCTGGGACATCTCCAGTTCAGTATCCTTGTATTAAGAGAAAGCTAGAATCCGGGCTGTGCCGAGAACACAGAGCCCTTTGGCTCAGCAAATCTGAGAAATGCCTATTTCCTGCTGGCTCACCCAGGCCCAAAGAAGCATGTGTTTAGCAGGAACAGAAAGGAGGTGCCGGCCCCTCGTTGTTTCGAACCTTTTCCTCGCGGTTTTCCCCTGGGGTGCATCCACCCCTGGAGCATCCCGGTCCCTTCCTGCATCCTCCTCTCGCCGCCGGCTCGCAGCCTCCCGCCGGGCAGCACCGGGCAGCACAGGCGGACACCTGCCAGACGCAGGACCACAACAGGGGAGGGGGGTTTATTACTGTTGAAATTAAAAGAAAATCATTCACTTTTATCAGTATAGAGGGACGCGGCTAGGGCAGAGCACCGGCTGGGGCGGTGTTCCCGGCTGCTGGGGGAAAGACGGGGGAGAACGGGCTCGGCGGGCGGGGCGATGATCGGAGGCTCCTCGGGGGGGAACACTGCCGGACACACGGCCGGACACACGGACACACGGCCGGACACACGGACGGGCGCGGCGGACGCGGCCCCGGCGGGCGGCGCGGCCGGAACCGGNCCGCTGCGCCCCGAGCCCGCGGCCCGCGGCCGCTCGGGGCCGGTCCGCAGCGCTGCCCCGCTCTGCGCGCTCCCGGTGCCCCGTCCCGTCGGGCAGCGCTGCCGTCCGCGCGTGTTTCGTTGGGAATAACGGGCTCCGCGCGCGGTGCGCCGGTACCACGGGAAAGGGCTCGGGCGGGCGCTCAGACAGCCTCCTCTCTGCGGGGAGCAGAAACGCGTGTTCCCTCCCCGCCGCTCAGCAGCATCTCCTGGGACAACTGAACGAAAACTGTTGCTCCCAAACTTCAGGGCTCTGCGTAAATCGGCTCTGAAGGGATCCGGACCCGGACCGGACGCGAGGCTGTGTCAGTGCTCAGGGGACTGAAGCCCAGACCATCCCGAATTGACACAGGGCTCTGCACTGTCCTGTAGCATCTCGGTGCTCTTAGGACCCAAGAGATGCGTTTCAGAGAGGTCAGAGTTACAGGGTGGGATGGGATGAGGGTGTCAGCCCTTTGGTTGCGCGTTGGAAGTGGCATTAGTGCAGCAGCCGTGCCCCGGTCTTGCGGGGACGGTGACCGGACCGTGCCCCCGTGTGCATCTTGCGCACGTTCATGCAGGACGAGGTTGCTGCCTGCTGTTTCTTGTTGTGACGGATATTGGTTTGTGAAAGCCTGGCCCAGGAACGTGGGCTTTGTTCCTGCTGCCGCCTGTGGGTTTCCAGCTTCCTCCATATCCATTCTCCCCAGTGATAAAAAGTGTGGCTGAGGAGCAGAGGCTGAAGGCCAAGGCTCTGTGTGCCTCTTCTGTGCTGCAGCCTTCCTCCTCCTTGCGTGCGGTTGTTTCTGGAACCCCCTTGAATCTCTTGCACTGCATTTGCTCCTTTCCCTGTTCACAGTTTCTCATCAAAACAAACTTTTGAGGGCGGTGAGTCACCTCAGAGCAGGGAAAACAGCAAAACCTTTCTATTCTATCATTCCTGGCTGACCTTGTAATTTTATCTCTAGTACCCTCCTTCCTCTCAGCCTCTTGATTTTTTACTCATCTCTTGTTGCTGTAATTTAATACTAATAGGATTTGGGTTTGGGTTGTTATTTTTCCAGCAGGTAGGGCTTTGGTTCAGTTTGGGTTTGCAAGTGCAGGGTGTGTTAGCAGTGGCAGCACACTGGTGTTAATTACCAGCTACAGAGCTTGTTTTATAGCCCCATGGAGTGTAACCTCAGAAAGCAATAACCAGACTAGTTATGGCAACAAAACCACGCACACTCCCCAAAATCTTAACAAATTGGTTGCACAAAGAGTGGTTCCTGGTGGCTTCTGTGGGCTGCCAGGCAGCCATAACCCTTTCAGAAGTGGTACAGGATAAGCTCTCTGCTGCTAGCACAAACCTTTCCTCAAAGGCTGAATAAAAGCATGCAGAAATCATTGAAATATTAAATGGTAACTTAGAGCAGAGGATCAGTAATTGGCTTTTATGCTTACAGCAGCCTTTGTGAGTTCTCTGTTTGCTGGAGCAGAAAAACCCCAGAAAATCATGCCCTGTCCTGCCTCGGGTTTCATTATTATAATGCAGTGTATTAGCAAGGGTGTTTGTGGGGTTTTTTCTCCACTGGAAAAATCCGCCCTGCGGCGTAAGGTGGGGTCAGCCGACATGCACGGCACGCACTAAGGCAGCAAAATTAGCAACATGATTTAAGTGGTTTGCCTTTGTGAGAATATGCCTGCCCTGAGCCTCTCAGCCTTGGCTCCTCATCAGGCAGCTCCTCCTGGGGCTTCTGAGGTGTTCCAGGGTGTCTTGGCTTTTCTCAGGACAAAAAGAGCACATGGGATGAGTTGAGGGGGGTTGCACACACGTATGTGCTCTTTCTTGTAAAAGTTGAGCAAAAGTAGTATTTTAAATGGGACAGAGAATTGCCACCAAAATAGGAGTTTTTTGTTTGAATAGCTGACACAGGTGTGTGCTCTCTTTGTGTGTAGAGTATCATCCATGACCAGTATGGGTGGGGGGCTCAAAAAAGTAGTTGGCTCATTACTCAAGTGGGTGGAACTTCTGCTCCAGTGGCCTGGAAGCATCTTAATTTTTTTCTCAATGGTGAGACTAAGTAGAAACTTGAGTTCATTTGCCTGCAGCTTTGCTGGTTAAGATTAATTAAAAGTGTGATCTTAAGGAACTGGGATTGATTGGGCTGTGCTGACTCCACAGCCTCTGTAAATCAGGATACCAGACCCAGCAGTTGTTCCTGCTGTAATGTTTTTCCCATACCACATGCAATGCCAGCGTTATGGAGCTGCGTCTCAGTTGTCACCCAGACTGAGCCATTGGCAGCAGCATCAGCTGAATCGCAGCCATGGACAGGGTTGGTGGGACCCCCAGTGCTGGGGGTGCCTCTCCTAGTAGTCATTGACTGAGGTTATTTGTGCTTGCCATGTGCAGTGACCACGCTGTGGTAAGCCTGGGTTGCAAAGATTTTATAAGACTGGTAAAGAGAGTTTCTGTAATCATTTGTTTTAAGTGGCTGAACCAACCATAGCATGGGGCCTTGAGCAGCGAGTGTCTCACCAAACGTCAAGTGGTCTGTGTGGAGTGGGAAGGAGGAGCAATGACAGGCTCCTGGGCCCTTGCTCTGACACCTTATTGTCAGTAAGAAGTGACATGCACAAATGGCATGTGCCACCACACTGAAAATAGCTCCTGACCGTGTCCTGGGAGCAGGCGGCCGCCTTATATGTCCTGCTGCACATGCTGCTGCCTCGGGGGTGGGGGAGCCCCTTCCCAGCACAGGTGCTGCACATCCCACAGCTGACAGCGAGGGTGGCCTGTCCTCCCAGGCCTGCCTGCATTCTCCTGAGGATACGAGGGGTTGAATGTTAATCTGTGAATTTAGCGGGGAAAAAACCTGAGTGCAATGTTCAGGCTGATGTTGCTGTTTGCATTAAGCAAGTGTGACTGGGCTTGAGTGTCAGTCTGTCAGCAGAAAGGAAGGAAAGAAGCAGTGCTCCTCTGGGCCCTCAGCAAGTCTTGCAGAAACAGCTTGATGTCCATCCTGGTCACCTTTTCACATAAGCTTTCTTTATTTCTTGCACATAGGATTGCCAGGTGCTCTTAAATCAGATGAAAGAGATCACAGGAATTCAGGATTCAGCATTCCTGCTTGCTGCTCTAAAGGTTTGTGTATATTGCCATAGTTTTGGGGAAAGAGAGCTCTGATTTTGTCAAAAAAGTCAGGCAAATTCAGGCTCCCACCCAGCATAGCACACAGGTATTTGCTGTGTGTTTGTCAGCTGATGATGGACTGGTCCTTGTTGGAATGGTCCATGTGTGGCCTGTGAGAGCAATACAGGCTCAGCCTGGATGCATGAGAGGCAAAGGGTAAATCCTTTGCTGTTCTTCTCACTGGTGCTTCACTTTCCCCTATCATTCCACCAGGCTGCTGATGGAGATCTCATGGAAGCAGTCACCTTCCTGACAGAGGACCCTGCTTCTGAGCCAGTGCAGAACCCAGCTGCTGCAGAGCCATCCGCCTGGGAAGGGAGCACGGTGGGCAAACAGCTGCCACAGGGTAAGCTTCACCTCTGCTCACCCCTACAGCTTCATGTGTTTGCACATCCATCCTCCCTGCTTCTGCCAGCAGTACATCCCTCCAGCTTCTGTTCTGGTGCATATTTTGTCAGTACTGATCACTTAGTAGTGTTTTAATAATGTTTGGAGGTGGCACATTACAGTTAAAAAGCTGATGTTCCTGCCTCATTGTTTCAAGAGCTCTGAACTGTTTCCTTAAGCTCTGAATTTGGCTGTAAGGAAATCTGGGTAGTGCACATGCTTTGCCCTGTTCTCCTCATCCAGCTCACTCAGTGGCTCCTAGGTTGCCTGGCGTGATCTGAACAGGGATTTCTCCTTAAAACCTGAGCTAGAAAATTTTGATTGTATTGATTGAAGAGCCATGTTTGTGAAGTATGATGTTTTCTAGAATTTCCTCTTAAAGAGAATGTTTGCTGCTGCTGGTGGAAAACTGATCAGAATGCTGCCTCTACTTCTAGATGTTGGTGCTGCACCTGCCCCTCACAACCAAGACAACCTCCGCACAGCCAACACTGTCAGACCACTGGAATCGCCAAAAACTCCAGCTGCAGAAAGGGATGCAGCTGAAAGGTCAGTGGAGCTGTAGATGGCCCCCCTACTTTAGTTTTCCCAGATATCAGTGGGTTCTGAAGCTGGTAACTGTAGAACTACCATGGCTCACCTGCCAGGTGGACACCTACCTGGCTGGAGGGGAGTTTGATTCCTGTAGCTCTCGTGAACCTTTGGCAGGTGTTTTACAGCACAGTGTTTGTCTCTTGTGACAGACCACAGGACGCCCATTCTGCTGAAAACAAAAACCGCTCCAAAAGGAAACGCTGTGAACTCTGGGGAGAGAACCCCAAGCAGAATGACTGGAGAAGAGCTGGTGACTGGCCTGTTGGGATGAAAAATATAGGAAATACGTGTTGGTTTAGTGCTGTTATACAGGTAATTGGCAAAAAAGTTCTCTTTTTCTGATATCAAGCTTGCTATGATCTTGGAGTCAGAATGTTCCTCAGTTAGAAGTAAGCATGCAGCAGTTCTGTGAGGGAGTCATTGTATGCAGATGAGTGAACATGTCTCTGCTCAAACACAGAAACTTCTGGGTTTATGTGATGTGCCTGTACAGAAAGAGCCAAAGAGCAGTTCAATAGGCTTTACTTAAAAATAGCTACAGATACAGAGAATCTGTGTGTGTGTGCAGGGAGTTGTGCAGCGATGGCCAAGTGCCTGCTGAAATGATAGAAGCTTGCCTGGCAAAGTGAACTGATAATTTAATTTTACTGCAGTTATTGTTGGCTCAATAACACATGGTGTATCATATTTCAGTTAATGGAATACACTGGCATAGATGCTTGGACAAATAAACAACTAGGCAGCATATATTATTAGTAATGACCTGAAGAAGAGACAATAGTAAGTGGAACTGAGCAGATTTGTTTCTCCTAACCATTTCATATCAGCAGGGAGATGTTAATCATTTGTCTTCAGCTCTGAGAGGAAGTAAGAAAGCTGCAAATGGTTCTTCTCTCCATGGCTTGTTCTTGGATACTTCTCTGAGCCTGCCTGTGCAGAATAGAATGACTTTCCTAAAAGGTTTATATCTGTCCTAGAAATGACAGGATGAGATTTCATCCTTGGGTGGGTACAAACATGCTGATGATCTCAAAGGTCTGTTCCAGCCTAGTTAATTCCATGATTCTGATTCTGTGCTGGTCCAGCAAGGGGCTGCTCACACTGTAAATGTGCGTTCAGTAACACGGCACCATTGGGAATGTGAAGTTCACAAAAGAAACCTGTCAAGTCAGAGTCAAAACAGGGCATCAGATTGCAGTGAGTCCAGTCCTTGCAGGTGCTGACCAAGCTTTGCCTCTCCTCTCCTTTCAGTCTCTGTTTCAGTTGCCAGAATTCCGGAGGCTGGTCCTTGGGTACTCCCTCCCACAGAATGTGCTTGAAAGTTGTCGTAGTCACACTGTAAGTTTTGATTCAGTAACACTGTCAAGTTTCCCTCTTTTGTGGTGTAGCATTCTGCTCTTTCTCTAAACAGTTTAATTTGGGGCCATCTGAGACCTGTGGCTTTAAAATTAATTATCTGGCTAGGTTTAAGATAAATTTAGGAAATTCTCAAAGACAGAATCAGGACTGAGGAAAAAAGGGCTGCTTCTTGTACCTCTGTTCTCTAGAGCCTTTAACTGCTGTGTGGGGATATGTCTTTCTTATAAAGCTTCTTTGGCAGCTCCAGATTACTCGTTGGTTTGCATGCATGGTAGAAGAACTGGTATTTGAGCCAGTTTGGGTACATTTTATGATATGTGCCTGTGGTGTTGGGTAGCACTATGTTTAAAGATGATGCTTTTTAGAGCTGCAGGAAGGCTTTGACTTTTCTTCTTTTTGCAATGCAGGGAAAAAGAAATATTGCATTCATGCAAGAGCTTCAATGTCTGTTTGCATTAATGCTGGGGACATGGCGTAAATTTGTGGACCCTTCTGCAGCGCTGGAACTCTTGAGGGACGTGTTTAGATCAGCTGAACAACCACAGGTAAAACTACACTGAAAAGCCTTTTGCTCTCTTCAAACCAGCAGTCACAGCCACGGCAAACCCATTTTGCCTCATCCTGCTGGTACTTTCAGAGGCCTTTTCCCATGTTTGTCAGCCGACAAGCAGCTGTCCCTGTGTCATTAGAGCAGAATGTACATGCGTGCTAATTACCCAGCCAGCGTAGCATGGCACTACCCAGTGCCATCTGCATAGTCGGGGAGCGATCACGATAATTTCCTCTGATCTAGTGTTCAGATAAGCAGAGTTCATTATCAGTCTAAATCAGCACAGCACTTCAGTCTCACGTAGCTCAGCTGAGTGGGTGCAGCAGTACCAGTCAGGTTGTGTTCAGTGTTCAGCAGACTGGGGGAACGCTTTCTGGTGGGTGTCTCGATTGACTCTCCACTTCCATCTCTCTTCTAGCAAGATGTGAGTGAATTTACACACAAACTACTGGACTGGCTGGAGGACGCGTTCCAGCTCACTGTGAATGTCACGTGAGTTCTGTGTGGTCTCGGGAGTTTGACCTAAGGAGGGTTTTAATAAATTGGAGGACTTCATGTGAAAATTTTGAGCAAATGAGTGTTCTTTGTTTCCTGTGGATGAGGCTTACTAGCTTGAAATGTTGTGTCTGCATCTCCTGTTGGTGAGTGTGGGACTTCACTCAGTGCCAACATGGCCTGCAGAGTAAATGAGCTTTTGAGGGAGCTCAGCAGCCCTGGTGAACAGAAGAGCTCTGGTAGTTTGTAACTTCCTTTCAGAAGCTGCCACCTTAACCCTTTTTTTTCCGCTCTTGCTAGTGAAAGTGTTACCATGTGCTTTGGATCATGAAAATTAATGAGACGCTTCCTCTTTATTTAGTGCTTGGATAGAAAAATGTATTTTTGCCTGTAGACCCCCAAGCAGAGGTTTAGGTTATGACTTGGGGTTCTTTTGCAGCCTCCAGCTGCAAATGAAAGTGTGCTTTTGCTCTCTGAAACAGGAGCCTTGGGGACAAATCCGAAAACCCAATGGTGCAGCTCTTCTACGGGACTTTCCTGACTGAGGGTGTCCATGAGGGTGAGTTAAAGCTTTGGTAGATTCAACTTTTTAACTCCTTTGAGGGTTTTGGAGTTAACCAGAATTTTTTGTTCTCTTGAGTTAGCTCATGGTTTCTGTATGGTTTCCATCATCCAGGCAACACTTTTTCCAAGATTGAGACCTTTGGTCAGTATCCCCTTCAGGTAAATGGTTACCGGAACTTGAATGAGTGCTTGGAAGGAGCCATGGTGGAGGGAGAGATGGATGAGGCAACAGCATCTCAGTCAGTGAAATATGGACAGGAGGTTAGTTTGACCTTTTTTTGTTGAGCCTTTGGTTGCCTGCTGCAGAAAAGTGCAGCACACACAGTGCAGGGCAACTCTGATAACTTTAAATGGCAACTGTGAGCGTTCTCTAAGAACTGAATACAAAACATTTTCTGGATACCTGGAATCTCATGTAAATGTCTGTTAATGTTAGGTGTTCAGACACTAAGTGTGGTTAGCCACTAAGTCTTTGCTGATTTATAAAGATGGGATGTCCTATGTAAGCAGTTCAGAGACTTTATTTTAAGTTGCAAAGGTCAATGTCTGCCTCTGAGTCGAGTGTGATCAAGTCTCTCTCTTTCTGTTGAAGCCTACCTGTACCTGAGTAGGGGGAGACCTACTGCCTCCATATTTTCGGAGGGTAAAAGTACAGTGCTTAACTCCATGGTATGCCATTTGGAATTTGTCTCTTTCTCCCTATTATATTGTGTATGGTTTGGGGTTTTTATTCTTGGTTTCACTCTTATTTTCTGACTATGATGATTTAATTTCTTTCTTCTTTTTTTTTTTTTAAATCTCACTAATCACAAACCAATCATAAAAAACTTGGTTGCAGCAAGGTGAAGAAGCACCATTGCATTCAGCATCCTCTGTGTGTAAGTGCAGCAAAAGTTAGCTTGGAGAGAGGCTGGGAAACAACATTGGCAAAGGTGTCTGGTGTAGACAGGGCAGGGAAGAGTATTTCGGTTCTATGAGAATGTCTGAAAATTGTGTTGCTGTGGTTTAAACTAGCAAAGGAGAAACAAAGTATTGAGCAGGGGAGCCCTGTTCTGACTCTGGACTCAAGTGTTTGTCCTGGGTTTTCCTGGTTTCTGCCTGAAGCAGTTCAGGTGCATTTACAGAGGATGTGGGTGTAGCTGGTATTGGCTGGCACTGGAGACAAAGGCACGTTGGAGCTCATCAGCCAGGTTTGTTTTAATCCAAGATTTTTTAGTTCCTCAAAATTCTTTCCCAAAATTAAGGGAAATTTGACCCATCATGGAGCTGTTTTAATTCTTCTGTCTGCACAGATGGGAGGACAAGGCTCTGCCTTAATCTCTGAGAATCCTTACTGGGAAAATTGTGCATCTTAGTTTCACTTCCTAGGATGTGGTGGGTAAAGGGTGGCATGACAGGGGACATAGGGAATAAGGTGATTTTGTCTTTCGAGCACCTAGGCAAGTGCACTGAAAGTCAAAGCAGCAGTGGAATTAACAGAAACTTCTCCCAGACTATGGGAGCATAAATCATTCCTCCTTTGTGGTTATGAGCTGCTTCTTAGAAAGCTCTAGTGTGGGGGAGTTTTGTTGCTGCAGCACATCTGACATGAATTCCACAAAGGAAAAGGATCTTAGTGTGCTCATCCTGAATCCAGAGGGGAGCGTGAAGTGGATGGTTCCAAGCTAAAATAGGTAAAGTAAGTTTCTGGCAGTGGATGCTAGTTGTTGTTGTGAATCCAGGAAGAGCAAGAGGAAGTGTAAATTCAACTGAGAATTTTTCTTTCAGCATAACTCTTTGAAATAGTGTATGAAGCTACAGAAAGTAGCTGGGGGTCTTCTCTGAATCCCCGAAATCAAGTAGTTTTCAAGTAGATTGAGAGAGAATAAAGATTCTGGTGCTGCAGGAGGACTCTTGGTTCATCACTGCATGTGATCTGCCTCAGAAAAGAACTCTCTTGGGGGCTCCTAGATGATTTGCAGATTGTGTGTAGTCTCAACTAATTTGTAAAATTCAGTGCTGGACTTAATAATCCATCAAGCTGGATGCATCAGGCAATGACAAGTAATGTTGGGAGCAATTATGAGGCTTTTTCACAGTAAAAATGTAAAATGGAAGCATAAATTACTAACTTGTAAAATTTGGCTTTCTGACTAGTCACTCTGCAAACAAAACCTAATTCTGTGCTTAAAGACAGAGACTTTTAAATCAGTCTGAAATCATATAGGATCAGTCTAAAATGTGCCATTAGCAGTCATCTTAAAACATTTCCCTCTGGGGGCATTTCTGCTTTTGTTACAGCGCTGGTTTACAAAACTCCCACCAGTTCTGACCTTTGAACTCTCCCGATTTGAGTTCAATCAGTCACTAGGACAGCCAGAGAAAATTCACACCAAGCTAGAGTTTCCCCAGACTATTTATATGGACAGGTGAGTTGTCCTGTTGTACGGTATGTTTAAAGCTATTGCTTTGTTATAAATAAAGAAATTAAAAACGTTGTTTGGGTGAGCAAGGAAAGATTCTAAAATATTTGCAGAAGATTGTGGATGTTAGAAGTAAGCAGATCTCACCTGGTAAACGGGGCTCTGTATTTCTGTTTAGATACCTCTACTGCAATAAAGATCTTATTCAGATGAAAAGAGAGGAGATGAAGAGATTGAAGGAGAAAATGGTGACTCTGCAGCAGAAACTGGAAAGGTGAGTAGTCAGCTGGTTTTATTTTTATGCCCTCTGGAAGAGTGCAAGTGTTTCCTTTTAAATGAGCTTTCCAATAGCAGAAAAGCTTGTAGGGGAAGGAGAAACAGCAACGTGCTTGTTCTGAAACATTGGAGAAGGAAGTGTATTTTCAAAAACAAACCTGTCTCTTCAATTGTTTCTAAATTTTACTGGTACTGTTATAGGAATAAATTCTTTAAAGAGCAGGGTTCACACTGTCATCTGCACTGGCAATGGAGGTGATGAAGCCCAGTAGCACATTACTGAAAAAGTTGTTCTTCTCTTGTCCCATGAGGTTTGAAGCCATCTCATTCCTTCATTCATACAACACCTTGCATTTTTCCATAGGTACATGGAATATGGCTCTGGCCCAGCCCGCTTTCCACTGCCTGACATGCTGCAGTATGTGCTCGAGTTCATTGCTACAAAGCCAGCCCTGGCTGTTTCCTCTGCTCAGAGCTCTCAAACAACACCCCTGCACCCCCAAGCCAATGTTTTGGACGTGCTTTCACAGCCAAACGGGTCAGTAAACAGAAATAAAAAGGATGCACAGGAGGACACTTCACCTCCCAACTAAATGGTCCTGGGTGGCGTTCCAAAAGTGGGTTATTTATCTGGACACTGGTGAACACAATACTGTAATGTGCAAATGCTTGTGCAAGTAGTGGCTCACTGCTTTGCTGGTTGTTTGGTTCTGTTGGTGTAAGTAGAACGCTGCATCTTGGTCTGTTCTTTCTCCTTGTCCAAAAGCATCCCTATAGTCCTTGCCTAAGCAGCAGTTAAGAACTAAATTATGTGCTCTTTTTGGTTAGGCTGCTCATTTTTTTGCTTCATTGACCAGTAAATTACAGCAATATTGGATTATTATAACCCAGGCCAGCATGGTTGGTTTAACAGTCTAAATTAAGCTGAGTAAACACACACGTTTTCTTAGTAGTAATGGAAGGAATTTTTAGCATTGCTCATTGTGGATCTGTGCTTAGAGAGTTCTCTAAGAACTTTCCTTAGTATCTTTCCTATATTTTAGTTTGGACTGTGAAGGCAGAAGCACATTTCAGTGTACTTATCCTCTCTACATTTTATACTGCTCTGGAAAGGAAATCCTGCTCCAGCTCTGGAGTAATTTTTGTTTGGTTTATTTTATATTCTTTTCTAAAAAAATAAAAACTAGAGAAAGATTAGAAAACCTGCCCACTACTCTTGGATTTTGCTCCACAGCATACAAGAAAGGACTGATACCAGGACTGAAGATGAAGCTTTCTTTGTGGCAAATTCTTCGCCGCAGCAAAGCTCCAGTATGGATCTCCAGCCTCCTGTTTCACCAGCAGAACTGTCTGAACGTCCAGCTCCTCATGTGGTCTCCAAGGAAGAGCTGAACCTGGTTCAGACGTGTCTGCAGCGATGGAGGAACGAGATCGAGCAAGACGTGCAAGGTTGGCCCCAAATGCATTTGTCGGGGTTTTCCTCCTGAATGCCCGCCTGGTTTCTCCTCTGTAGCTTTGCTGGATACAGCCTGAGCTACAAATAATTTTGTCCCTGTTTGAGCTCTGGTGTTGAGTCTGATATTCTCTGCATGGCCTCAAATTCTTTGAAGTGAAAGGAGCTAGCATAGCCTGATGAGTAGTCATTAATTTTTGTGTATTTCTCTCATTGTTGATGTTCTTGGCAGATCTGAAGGAGTCCATTGCCAGAATTAACCTGTCCATCGAACAGATGTACTGTGACCCTCTCCTCCAGCAGGTAGGAAATGCAGCTTCAGTATGTAATTATTAAATTAGTATTGCTGATCCTCATTTTTGTTAGTACATGTTGGTTTAAATTGCCCCCTTCGCTGTATTTGTAAATTTCCAGTGATGAAGCAGAGAAAGATTTACTTATGAAAATCTTGTTTCTTCTCTCCTTAAAAGTCAGTTTTCACACAGTAAGAAATTTATCAAGTTGCTCGACTCTTGTGCCATGCCCTAGCTACAAACATTCCCACTGTTTGTGTACAGAGGTCAGGCAGAATCAGTCCCTACCTGCACACCTGAATGATGTCCATGTCACTTTGCAGGTTCCCTATCGCTTGCATGCAGTCCTGGTCCACGAGGGGCAAGCAAATGCTGGGCACTACTGGGCCTTCATATATGACCAGCCTCGGAAAAGATGGCTCAAGTACAATGACATCTCGGTGACAGAGTCATCGTGGGAAGAGCTGGAGCGAGAGTCCTTTGGAGGCTTGAGGAATGCCAGTGCCTACTGCCTGATGTACATCAGTGACCAGGTGTCCCCTGTTGGTGCAGGTACACAGCCACAGCTGCTGGTTAATGAGATGTGTGTGTGCTGGGGTGTCTCTGGCCTGCACGATCATTATGTTCCTCAGCTTCTCCAGCACAGTTGTCTTTTGACAAAGCACAAAACTTCACCTCAGATAGGATTGAAATAATCTGCTTCATGCTCGATTCATTTCTAAATCCCTGATAGGGCTGAAAACTGCCAGGAGAAGCATCCAGGTGAGATTGGAAACAGCACCTCACACGTGAATTATGTGTGTACAGGCTAACACTGCCCTTTTACCACATTTAACATGCATCTAATGCTGGTGTTCTTCATTTTGACTTTTGTAGTGTTTATATGGCAGCATTTGTTTCCTCAGGGCATGTAAAACACCTCCTACTTTATCTCTCCCATTTTTATCACACTCCCTGAATTGTTTGCTTGGGCTTTGATGACTCTGTTACACTGAATCTAAATGGGCTCTTTTTTGTGCAGCCTTTCCCCAAGAGCTGTTGGTACCTGAGTGGCTCAGACTTGGTGTGTTTGCAGTGCCAGTGCTATATGCAGAAATTGCTGTGCACGTGGCTCTAGACATGGCAAACAGCTGTACAAGGACCCAGTAATTTCACACGTGGCTCATTTTGATGTAATAGATGGAAAGAAACAATGGAGAGCTGACATTCTGTTCACTGCTAAATGTGGCTGATGAGGATCTGGAGGTTGTTCTTTGTTTTCTTATGACAGTTCTGAAACAAACCCATGGAGTGTGTTTTTTTCTCCTATTTAATACAATTTTTGTTGTTTTTTAAAGCATTTTGCAAAGGATGCATAAAAATATCTGCTGTAGAAAGTTGCCATTTGCTTTTGATAAATTTTAGGACTTGTCTGAAGCTGGTGCTGCTTGGGTTTTGTGCTGTTTTAAAAGAGAATACTGAAGTAGATCTAAAAAGCACTAAGAAATATCAGCATGGTACTCGTGCTATAGAACCCATGCAGCCCTTACCTTTACCTGCTGTACAGTGATGAAGGTGTGTCATCTCTGGCTGAGCTGTGACCTTTCCATCTGTGGGCAGTTCAGTGCTGTTCCCTGTACACCTGGAGCCCTTGGATCAGGATGTGTCTGACCTGCATCAGCAGGCACTGCTTCTGGAATTGCTCTGTGTAAATGCTGGCCAGTAGTAGAACAAAATGAAGATTTGTTTCAGATAACTCTGTAGATTTGTCTTTATTTTTGCACCTTTGCTTCTGGATCACCTTAAATTACAGAGCTGGTAGAAAATTTGGCTTCTTTCCCCTTTTATCCCTCAGCCAATTTCCTTGTGGCTACCCGTGATATTGTGTGTGTGCTTGGTCCCTAAAGGTGGTGCCCTGCCACAGTGTGTTTCCTTATGCCAGTCTTGCATTTCCTCCAGATGAGGATGAGGGCCCAGAGGCTAGACAGTTCCAGAAAGAAGTGGAAGCCTTGTCCCCAGAACTGAGACACTACATCCAGGAGGACAACTGGCGCCTGGAGCAGGAGGCAGAGGAGTGGGATGAGGAGCAATCTTGCAAGATTCCTCAGATGGAGCCTTCACCTTCTTCTGAATTGCAGGACCTCTCCTCTGAGTCAGGACCAGGTAATCTTCACTCTGAATTTGCAAACCATGTCGGAACCAGGTACAGCCAGCTGGTCAGCAGTACCGCTGTGTTGAAGCCTTGCACAAATGTGTCAGAATGCAGGAGCAGGCATGAAAGAGGCAGCAAAGGCAGCTGCTGGAGGCTCTGCCCTGACAGTACAAAAGGCTGTTCTGCTGGTTTTGCATGTGCATCCTTCCAAGCCTGTCCCCAGAAATGCTGTTTCCCATTCACTTGATCATCATGGGCTAATATCAGTTCATTTCCAGCTTTTTCTTTTTTTCATAAATATGGAGTGGACAAGTGCTGTTCTCTGGAGTGGGAAGCGTTACTTGGCAGTCCCTGATGACGTGTGCCATTCCCACTGGACAGGGGTACGCGCACGCTCGCGTGAAGTGCCTTCACCTCGGGGATGAAGGCGGCAGCTGTGTAAAACCGCATGGACAAGCTGCAAAACATTTTAGAACAAGAGAGAAAAAAATCTTGCAGCTCTTGCTGACCAGTACCACACGTCTCTCCTGGCAGAGCAATCATCAGTCTGTGAGCCGAGCGTGCACTCCCTGTCCTCGGAGCACGCCAGGATTGCCAAGGAGCAGACTGCCAAGGCCATTGCCAACACTGCCGATGCCTACGAGAAGAACGGTGTCGAGGCAGCTCTGTGCGAGGTAAGAGCTCAGCCTTGGCCCAAGAACCTCCCCCTTCTGGTCTCCATATTATTCTTCTTTATAGACCTTTGCTTTTCCCATTTCTGTGAATTCTGTAGCTGTGCCACACTTAGCTCGGTCCCCTTTGGCTTTCCTGTATTTTGCTTTGGATTTTCTTACTCTCTCTCTTCTTTTTCTTCTTGGCCACAGCGCAAGGAGGTAGAGCCACTGAAGGCCCATCCAGAAGAAACATCCCCCACAGTTCAGGCAGAGCAGCCCCGGGACACTCAGGAAGCAGAGGCTGCTGCCCAAACTAGCTCACAGGTCTCTGAAGTGGAAATCCCCAGTGTGGGGAAGATTCCCGTTAGATCCGATGCAGATGGATATAATGAGGAGGTACAGATCCCAGTGCAGAGGTTAATTACTGCTGCTCGTTAGCCTGTAGCTTTGTAGTTAGCTGGCTTTCAGCTGCCCTAAGGGTGGGTGTCATAGTGTCTGTCATAGGAGCAACTCCCTGTACAAAGTCAGTTTTCCTACTGTGGAAAGGAAGGGGGACTACATCGTTCCATAATTCCATTTTTAAATGTCATCAGAAAAGGAGCTCTGTAAGAGCACTTGATTTGTCAATCTGCATGTTGGTCATGAGTCCTCTTTCTGGCACAGCTGTATCAAAATTGATCCTACCTGTGTTAATTTCTTTACAAGTCTTTTTGCTGGCTTCAGTTACTATTTTGTCCCCGGTCAAAGACCTTAATCCCAGCAGCATAATTTACATACCCTGCCCACTGATTTTTTGGGGTCTGACTTTAAGCACTCTCATACATGGTCAAGCAGTGGTTTGGAAGTTCTCTCACTTTCACAAGTTGGATTTCACACAAACACTGAGGCTGTCACTCCTTGAGTAGGTTTGAGATGTTCTTGAGTGATGTTGGCTCAAGGAACTGCTGCACCACAGATTCTACATTTATTTTACATGTCGTAGGAAGATTCAGTGGGATATGGTGGGGACATGGCCAGTCTGCTTTACCTTCTCACTTGTTGAATTTAAAAATTCAAGGGTTTGAAGTGACCAGCTTTGAGATCTTTAAATGCCTAAAAAAAAGCCCAGCATGTAAAGTGCATGTGATGGATAGAGTCAGTAGCAAGCAAGTAACTCACAGCCCCAGTTATCACACCTGTACTCATACAATTTCCTTTAAATCTTACCTATTGAAAGTTTCTTCCATTCTTCACTATGCTGTCTCTTCTTTCCCTGTCTGTCATTGTTTTCCTTGTTCCTGTTTGTGTGTGTTCTCCTGCTTTCGTGGTAGGTGATGCTGAGTCCAGCCATGCAAGGTGTCATCCTGGCTATTGCAAAAGCCCGCCAGACCTTTGATCGTGATGGGTCTGAAGCAGGGCTTGTTAAGGTATTGATTTGTTTGCTAAATCAAATAGTATGGATATCTGTTTTCCCAGAATAGAGAGTATGTGCCATATTGACAGGTCAGGAATGTAAAGGGAACGATTTGTGCACTTTTTATTTTAGTTAATGGCTTTGCCCTGCATTTCAGTTCCTGCTCTCTTACAGTGATGAGATATCCATGGGTTCAAAACAGTTTTTAGAGCTTGCAAGAGAACACCCTCTTCCCAATAAAAACAGAAACTTTCCTTTTTTTCTACTTATTCTTTTAGTACTGTAAAATTTAGTTTTTTTGGTCCTGAACATACTTGCTTACTGTGACCTCCGCTGTCAAAGACATCCTCAAGAAATGTCTGTGTGAACAGAGGTTTGAAAGCATAACCACTGCTGAATGCTGAAGCTGGTGTTAGATTTTACAGGCAGGTAGATTTAACTAAAAATACCACATGGAAAGAATCATGCATGCTGGTAATCTATGGGAATATAAATCACAAGATACTCTTGCACCTCCTGCAGGTAGACATGTGTCCCAGTCGATTTTGGCAGCCTGGGCACTTGTCAGAGGAGTACCAAATCTGTCTAAGGCAGCTGTACCCCCTCTCTCAAAGGCATTTACACACCCTGGCACTTTTGGAAGCTCACACTTCGCACATGGGGTTTGCCTGGCTGTGGGGGCCATTGGTTTAGAGCTGAGGTGTTGGTGGGCTTCCTTTGACCACTGGGGTATCACCAGCAGAGGAGGCTCGGTGTCACCACAGGAGTCCTTCCAGACAGGACCAGTCTGAGCTCCTGTTGGCTGCTGTGGCATTCCCACGGGCAGGCAGGTGGATCTGTCAGTACCTGTGTTCCATTGGCAGGCATTCCATGAGGAGTACTCCCGGCTGTACCTGCTTTCCAAAGAGACTCCAACCCCCCAGAACGACGCCCGGTTGCAGCACGTGCTCATCTACTTCCTGCAGAACAACGCTCCGCAGCAGGTGGTGGAACGGACCCTCCTCGAGCAGTTTGCAGACAAAAACCTCAGCTATGATGAACGGTGAGTGGCCAGGACTCCAGGGTAGGCTTTTCCCACCTGGATGTGGCCGAGGCCACTGTTGTGATTTTTCTCCTTTCTGCTCACGTGGAGCAGGTCCATCAGCATCATGAAGGTGGCACGGGCCAAGCTGAGCGAAATCGGTCCTGACGATGTTGACATGGAGGAGTACAAGGTAAGGGACCAGAGAGCTGTCTGATCCTTCACACTGTCCTAGCTGGCTCTGTCCAGATTGGGAGTTGGGGAGCACAGCATGGAGCTGTGTGGCCAGCACAGTGGCCACTGCATGCCTGTTGGCAGCGGGTGTTTGAGGAGGCTGCTGAGGGAGAGGGAATGCAATGGAAATCTGAGATTGGAGGGGTGTCTGCAGTTGGCTAAATTCATTTATGTGTCACTCATGAGAGACATTTAAACACTTCAGAGGGTAGAATTGGGGACCCCAGACTATGCATGTGAGTGTTCCAGCTGGGGCTGATGCTCTGCTGTCCTCCTCCTCCTCACAGAGATGGCATGAAGACTACAGCCTTTTTCGCAAGGTGTCCATTTACCTGCTGACGGGGTTGGAACTCTACCAGAATAGAAAGTAAGTTCCTTTAATTGTGTTTGGACAAGATAAGTTGTAGCTAAAAGTAAAGGCCACTGTGACAAAAATTTTTCTTTCTGAACCACAATGGCCTATGTTTGAGGCCAGTGAGAGCTTTTTTGACCTGCTAATAGCTCTTCTTGAATCCACAATCAAGCTTGGTTAACAGTTTAAAAAATATCAGGCTGAGCTGCTCACTGCCTGCCTGACAGTTCTGAGAGGTTTCCCCTAAGATTTCCCTTTGGGAAGTAGAGGTTTATGTTCTGTTTTCCAGAGATGGATTTGCAGGAATGATTGCCATCACTTTGGGATTTTTCACCTTGGACTCCTGTATTAAAAGGAAACTGCCTCAAAATGGATGTTACACTTCGTGTAAACACACACTGTGGAGCCCTCTAGACTCAAAGGGCCTTGGTTTCCTCCTTACCATTCTAGAACCTGTATTTTCCTTAAATGGTTCTGGCTTTCAGAAATTATTCCTGGATGGAAACAGAACTGAATTCCAAGGTGGTTCACAGTGACAAGCCACCAAATTCAGGTGGGCAAATTGACATGAGACATGACAAGAGCAGCTTAGAATTCCCCCAAATTGACCTAATCCCTGTCAGTAGTTCTGTTTTCTCACCTGAAGCTTGAAATATGTGAGGGACTGAAATACACAGCCTTCTGCCCTTCTTGGGGTGTCCTCTCCTATTGCAGTTCCTGGAGCAGCACAGAAAACGAACACGGAAAAAACACATTGCACATGAACTTGGTTTTAACTGCCCAAACACTTGTTTGGCATTCTGGGCAAAAAGGAGCAGGAATGGCTCAACATGGGGCATGTGTTCATTTGTGCTTTGGCAAGGAAATACAGCTTTTCCCATTGAGCCTGCTGCTTCCAGCCAGGCCCAGCAGGAAAGGTTTCCCGAGCTGAGCCAAGGAAATGGCAGTAGTCATGGCCCTGGCAGAGCCTGAGGCCTGCAGAGCTGACCCTCTTGTTGCAGGTACCAAGAGTCACTCACCTACCTGGTCTACGCCTACCAAAGCAACACCAAACTGCTGCTGAAGGGAACCAACCGAGGCGTGAGTGAGTCGCTGATCGCCTTGTACCGCAGGAAGTGTCTCCTGGTTTGTATTGAGGAGCTCAGCACGCACTTTGGAGAGGAGGGGAGGGAGCAGCCGGGGCACCATGGTAGCCACGACCAGTGTAACTGTTTCTGTTATGTCTCTGATGTGATTCTGCCCCTTGCTGAGTGCCAGCAGCAGTATAGAAAGCTAACAATAATCATAATTAAATTCAAGAACATGCCACATATGTTTCAGGGAATCTAGGCAAAGGCAGATCTGGTTCTTTCCATCTTCAAACCAGAATTGTAAATAAGCTGTATGCTCTCTGTATACAGATACAGCAAATTGCATGTATGTGTATGAATATATTATTTTCAAGTTTGTTTTCTATGGTGTTTCCCATGACTGAAAGTGGCAGTTCCACCAGAACCTGCTGCTGTTTGTCCTTATTCTCTGCATGGCTGCCAGTGCAGGGCCCAAGCTGGGCCTTTCCTGGATGGTTATCCATGATCCATGCTTGTTCTTTACAAGTCTGTCCCCAATTCTCCTTCCACCCCCAGAAGCTGAACGAGGTGGCAGCTTCTCTTTTTGTCAGCTGTGAAGAAGCTCATGTGTCAGAGGGTGTGAGCATCCTCAATGAGCTGATCATCCCCTGCATGCATCTGATGAACAACTTTGAGATCTCCAAAGAGGACCTGGATGCCATCGAGGTCATGAGGAACCGCTGGTGCTCCTATTTGGGACGAGAAGACATGGATGGTAGGAAATGGCTGCTGTGCATGGGCAGGGTAGTATCAGGATCTGAACTGGGAAAGAATTGGAGGGCCATCTAAAATTAAATTCTTGGTGTCTGCACTGCAGCCCATCAAGGCACTCCTAATTGTGGGAGGAGAAATGCATTTGAATCACCTATTAAATCCTGTTACAGGAGAAATTAATCTTTTGCACTAGAACAGGCTGCAGAAGTGTCTCTCATTCCTAGAATGGGACAGTTGATGTCCCAAGAATGGCTTAGAGCTCCCTTGAGGGGCTTGGGTCTTCTGTTAGGGTTTCTCCCCAACTTGAGGTACCCAGGAATGGCAGGTGAATGCAGACATGCTTGGTGGCGTGGCATGCTCCTCTTCAGGAGGGAGGAGCAGGTGTTATCAGAGGCCAAGGTTATGGAAGATGGAATGGGGGAGCAGATTTGGGGCATCTCTGCCTTCTGAAGAGGAGTTTGTCATTGTAGAACTGAATGTTGGTTCTGGGCAGCTGTTCTGGTTTTTTCTTCTGGAAATTTTCTTCTGGAGTCAGCCTCTGTGACTCCCCTCAGGTCATTTCTCTTCAGACATATTGGTCCTGACTTGCCTTGATGTGTGCATGAAGGTCTGGGGAGTCCCTGCAGGGTTTTTATCACTAACAGAGGGTAAACTTGATGAAGGAAAATTATGCAAAAACACAGAGGTTTATTCTCAAAATACGGTTGTAAAAATTAATATTGGATAAATTTATCCCAGTTCCTGGGCTGGATGTGACAGCCTTTGCTTACACAGAAGGTTTTAAAGAACCAGAAGCTGAGTGCTCACCCCTCACAGGTCGCATGAGCTGGCTCGGGTGTTGCCTGCTCTTCTTCACCCCGTAGGGGCTGTGGGGTATCGTGCACTCCAGCGGCATCCGGGCACAGACCTGCCCTGGAGTGGACAGTACGAGCTCAGCACAGGCTGAACTGGCCTGTCTGAGGGTGTACAGCATGTGAAGGCTCTGTTCCCCTCATTGCACAGTCAATATTTGAGCATCACCCTGAAGCACGCAGTAATTCTTCACCTGACAGCCGGGACAGCGGCGCCTTTCCAGGGAAAGCGCCGTGGTGTCTCAGTGGGACATGGCCGTGTCCTCAGGCAGCCAGGTGGCAGTGGAGCTTCCCTCAGGGAGCCCTGGAGGCAGGCAGGACGAGCCCAGCTGGTGCGGGGCCTCCTCTGCATCAGCAGCCACTGCTCATCCCCGGTGATGGGCTGGGCGGCTCTCAGCACAGGGAGAGGAGTCTGCAAAAGGCACCACAGCTCCTTAACGGGGGGCCTGGACCCTCTGCCATTTGCTGCCACTGACTGTTTCCTCCTTTCCCCCTTGACAGCAAAGCTGCAGATGAAGCTGGGTGAGCTGCTGCCCCGGCTCCTGGACGGCTCCACTGAGGTCATTGTGCTGAAAGAGCCTCCGAAGATCCGACCCAACTCCCCTTACGACCTGTGCAGCCGCTTTGCGGCCGTGATGGAGTCCATCCACGGGGCCTCAGCTGTGGCGGTGAAGTAGCCGCAGGCCGCAGGCCGTGCCACAGCCGCGCTGCCGGCCTGCCCGGGGCCGCCGGGCACAGCCGCAGCGGGGAGGAGAGGGGGCGGTTTGGATTCCAAGCTGTGTTCTTTGTAAATATGAGCGGATAAAAAGCAGTATTGCACTTGTGAGGCAGAACGTAAGGCAGTAACTCGAAGGACCTGGACCACTGTTACAGTGCAAGGCGCAGGCCCCAGCAGCACCGTGGGGCCCAGCCGGGCTCCAGAGGCTCTTCTGTCCTGGCAGCCTTCTAGATGCAGCCCTTGGGCCCGTGATGGCACAGGAGCCCAACTCTGCTCAGCACTGCGCACTGTGGCTGGGCTGGCGGGCACTTCCACAGCTCCCTGAATTCATGGCCACTGCCAGAGGTTGCATGTTCCAGTCCAGCCAGACTCCTGCTCCCAGGAGCCTGGGCTGAGTGAGGAGGAGGCAGCAAGGAGCAGTGGCTCGCGCTCTGCAGCGTGGGCAGTCATGCACGCAGCTGACTCTTGTGGTCAAGTCAAGCAGGCTTTTGCCTTTTGTACTCCAGCTGGCACCAGAAACCACGCAGGAGCCTTCCTTGAAGAAGCACAGGCAAATCCCGGCAGTGAGGAGCCAGGACGGGGCTGTGGGTTTGTGCCTGGCAGAAGCTGACTGGCTCAGGGCAATCACATCACCCCAAAGGATATTCCCCCTGTGGCCAGAAAGCAAACTTCCTTCTCCCCTCAGGTGGTGGGTCAGGGCTGGATTACTGTTAATGACAACTGTGAGGGCTCAGATCAGCCTGTTGTGTTGGTGGTGGGTGTTTGTGTTGACTTTGTTAACAAAGTGCCCTGTTGGCATTTCCTTTTGCAGTCGCCCTTGTGCTTGCATTTGAGCTGCAGCAGTTGTAAGCCAAAAGTTCTGAGTCAGTGGAGGGGGATCCTGTTTTTTGGAACTATGCAGAGTTTTCTAACAGTGCAATAAAAGCATTTGTTCTATGTTAGAATGAAAAAGCTCCTTCCATGTCTTTATTTCACTCTAGGATTCTGCCTGAAGGTTCCCCCTGTACAAAATGTGTTGTCATTAGCAGAGCTGCCTTAAAGGTGGTTCCACCATCCTGTCAGGGGGTGTTTCCCCAGTATTTAGGAATAAAATGCTCATGTGGGAGAGTCTTGCACACTCCTGGTGACTTTATGATGAGGTAGAACTGCCATTATCCACAGGCACTCTGGCTGCCAGTGTCCCAGCAGCGACCCATGCCTCCTCAGGGACCAGGGTGCTGCAGTGCCAGAGCACTGCTCTTGCAGCTTGTTTCCCCCATTGTTGTGACAGAGCAGTGGGATGAGGCCTTCAGCTCATTGCTCAGGGTGCTTGACCTTCGATGAATGGAAACATGGAGCTCTTGAACAGAGCCCCCTGGCCATCACCAACCCGGAGGCATGCTACCTCCTCCCAGCCACCACTTGGCATTGCCAGGCAGCTTTTGTGCACTTGGAAGCAGTAGGATGTGGTTTGGGAAGAGGAGAGCCTGTTTGTTCTGACTCGTGGAACAGCAGCTTTGCCCTGTTCTTTGTGTTGCTGCCAGAAGCTGAAATGCCCAGCCCATGCCCACAGCCTGCTTTAAGGAACCAACGAAGAGTGTCAGGAGTACAGAGTGGTGCTGGGGACGTCACGGTATTTGGACTGGGCTGGACAGAGGAGTGTTCCCAGGCTGGATTTGCCTTTGCTCACTGTCCTGTCCTCCCATTTCCCAAGGGAATTACAGCCAAAACAGCCTCTCTGGCTCCCTGGGTTGGTCAGCCCTCCTAGGGAGCTGGCAGGGGGTGCAGCTCCTTGGAGGGTGATGGCCAGGAATACTGCCCCTCAGTTCTACCTTGTTTGATTCTCTTTCAGAAGGACTGAGCACCTGCCTCTTCCACTTCACTCTCAGCACCACCAACTCTGTCCCCAGCCCTGCAGCATCAGAACTCCCAGGGATCATCTCTGCTCCCTTTCCTTGCCCATCCGCTCCTTCCTCTCCTCCAGCTGAGCAAAGTGCAGGTTTCAAAATGGGACTTAGAGGGAGCGGACTTTGCTTCCCCCAGGAATGCTGCTGTCGGCTGGGCCTTCCTTGAGATGGGTCACGCGCCCACGGCTTTGAGCCTGCAGGGATTAAACCAGCGGTGAACTCGGTTTCCAACCAGTGCCGTGGCAGCGGGCAGGCCCCTGTCAGGACTCCGGGTGCTAATCCAGCCTGATGGTCCATGCTCTTGCTCACAGAGGTGTGTAATCAGCCTTTATTTTTACAGCTGAATCAGGAAAATGTGGAAGGAACAGTTGAGACCAGCAAAAACCCTTTCTTGCCTCTTGTGCACAGGTAAATGATGCAGTCAAGGAACTTTTGACACAAAGGTCTGTGGCACTTATCGGCTTTATCATCTTAGCCATGAGAAGATGAGGCTCCTGCAGGGCACGCGGTCACTGCCATCCCACCTTTGCAGCAGGAGCAGAACTTGGTGCTGCCTTGTCCCCCATTTTCCTCTTTCCCCCTTGTTTTCCATTTTTCTTTTCCTCCAATCTTTTCTGGACAGACCAAGCCATAGCTGCAGCAGCAGTGCTGCCCCTTGCAGCTCCCACCCTGCATCCCACCTCTCCAAGGTACAGCTGCACGTTCAGAGCACAGACACACTGCCAACAGACATGATAATTTATTGCAAATACATCAGAGTAACACAGACATGCAAGGACAGAGCTGCTGCACTGGGGCGCAGCATTAGCCATGACAGACTTGGCTATGGGGGACTCGCCAGGGATGCCAACACAGTGTCACCCATCAGTGATGGTACCACGGCGTCACCAGCAGTACAAAGCGTTGCCTGCTGCTTGTTGCCTTCCCATGCTTGTTTGGTGAGTGCTGCAGGGAAATCTGCTGCTCCTTAACAGAGACAAAGTGAAGCAGACAAACAGAGGAAGGAGAGAAACCTGCAGAGCTGCCGTAGCAATTAGCAAATCATCCTGTGAAACAAGCAGGAGCCCTCCCTGCCAGGGGAAGAGCCACGAGGGGCACAGGGCACAGCACCCTGAGGCCCTAGATGACCAAGTCTGCGTTTTTGGGGTGCAGGTGGTGGCCCCCAGCCAGCCCTCGTGCAGCGGGGGCCTGGTGGCCGGCGGGGGCCAGCGGCGTTGCGGTGCTCGTGGAGCGGGCGCTGCAGGCAAGGAGCAGTCCACCAGCGGCCAGGAAGGCTCCAGCAAACCATCCCAGGAAGGTGGCCTCCCCAAACTCCCACCTGGGCACGATGTCGGGGACAGTCTCGTCCCAGAAGTCGAGGACGGTGTTGTAGGCGACCCAGGAGACTGGCACCAGGGTGGTGATCCCCGCCATGCCAAGCGTGGCTCCCCCGCCAAGCAGGAGCTGCCGCTTTCGCCCAGGTTTGTCCTCGCAGGTTCTCCAGCCCTCCAGCCCCAGGGCAGCGAGGAGGCAGCCCAGCAGCCCCAGCCCGTTGGAGAGGCACATCAGGAGGCGAGAGATGCGCAGCTCGGGGGGCAGCGCCAGGAAGGAGCCGTGGGCTTGGCATTCAACCACCCCCTCCTCCTGGGTGATGCAGACCTGCCAGAGCCCCATGTTCCAGACCTCCAGCTCGTTCAGGTCCAGGTTAAGGTTCTTCCAGAGTGGCACGAAGGTGGTGACGCAGGAGCTGATCCATCCGAGGACAGCCAGCAGCATCCCCCCTCCCTGCGCCTTTGCCCACCAGCCCCCGGCCATGCCGCCGCCGCCCCGCTAACCTCCGCGCCCAGATTAGCCGCCCTGAGCGGCGGCCGCGGGCATTAACGCTTGTGGAGCAGCGTCCGCCCGGCCGCCGGCCGCGTCTGCCGCCCGAGGGGGCGAATTCAAGCCTGTTCCTCCAACGCCGGGGTGTGGCCACGGTCGTTTTTCAGCTGTTGTTGGTTTTTCCACGCTAAAAGGAGAGCCCGGCTCAGCAGGAAAAGCCGGGTGCATCCCCGCGGTAACTCGCCGTGCCCAGGAGGGTTAAGCCAAAGCACGCAAATCCTCCGAGCCTTGGCCACCCCGGAGCGAGGGCCTTGGCAGGGAAAGCGATTCTCGGCAGCAGCGGGTCCAGCCTCGGTGGGACAGGGCTGGCACCGCAGCACAAGATGCAGGCAGGAGAGAGCCGGCATCGGGCTTTTCTCAGGAGCCAGTGCCTCGGTTGGAGGCCTTGATCCTCATTCGGTCATTAGTTAAATATGGAAAGGAGCCTTTGAGGGCTGCGTTGAGGATGGGGATGTCCAAGGGAGGAAACAGGTTTCAGGTGGGCCCTTCTTGCAGGTGGGCATTGATTCCCCTCTCCTGCACCCAGCACTTCACCAGCAGATGAGAGTCATGGTGCTTGTGTGTGAGGAAACCGTTGTCCTGATGGGAGACACCCTGATGCAAGCACAAAGCTGGGGAAAACCCACGTACATCAGCTTGGTCCGGTGGAAGGTGTTCCTGTGGCAGGGGGTTGGAGCTGGACTGATCTTTAAGACCCTCTCCAACCCAAACCGTTCTGGGATTCTATGAAAAGGATGAAAAGAAGGAAAATCCCAAGTTTGTGCTGGCACTCGGCTCCCATCCTCCCCCACGTGCATTGCCTCCGCGGGGTCCAGCTTGCAGATTCATCTTCCCTGGGAGATTAGCGACTAATCTCTCCTTCATCCGCCGTCTTTCTTATCTGTATCGGGAGCCAGACTGGAAATTACTGAGTCCTGCTGGTCCCGGGGTCCAGCCCTGGTGAGTGTCAGGAGGATCTTTGCAGGGGGCTCCCACAAGGAGGGGGCGAGGCAGCACGGACCACGTTCAACATAGAAGCACAGACCAGGCAGGAAAAAGGGGATGTTTTCCAGCCCTTGCCGACCATCCCGTCCTAAGAGCAGACAGGGAGCATCATCCCAAGGGCAAGAGCAGGGAAATCCGCTGGGAAACCCCTCCTGCTCCTTCCCCCAGGCATTGGGGCACCTGCTCCTTCCGATTAAATCGTCTCAAGGTAATTGTGCCTGTCATTGAGACAGATTAACGGGTGACCTTCTGCCGCTGGAGCAGGATTGGCGGCCGCCGCCGAGCTCCCAGTCCTTCTTTCCCTCCCACCGGCCACGGTGGCACGGCCGGGCAGAGGATTCCCGTCCACAACCGGTGGGAAGATGCCCGGCAGTGGCCGGGGCGCAGCGGGAGCCACCAGCCGAGAACGACGTCTGCCGGGCTGGCAGCCGCTCTGCCTGGACATGAGGTGGGTGTCTCCCGCGCCCTGGGGTCTGGGGAGCCGGGAGGTTGGTCCGGAGAGTGACATCCTCCATCGCCGCACTGAGGACGCTGGTCCCGCTGCTCCGCAGTGGCCGGGGATGCTCGACGGAGGCAGAGCGCCAACACTCCCACCCCATCCCCAGCCCTATCCCCGCTCCGGGTTGCGTTTCCAGGACCATGACCTCCCATCACGTCTCCCCTTGGGCCCCGGCTGGACTCAGCCCGTCCCGAGGAGCCCGGCTGTGGGTCTGCATCTCGCTCACAGGCTATCCTTCCTCCGCACCTAGGGGCCATCCATTTCTGCTCGGAGCTTCTTAGAGAACCGGCAGCTACCGCCGCGGCCTGGAACAACTGCGGAACAGTGCCTTAAGCGCTCACCCGGAGCTTGCCGGCTGCCGGGGCTGCTTCCCACCGGAGACGAATGCCTCCTTCCCCGGCCTTGCAATGCAATTATGGCCCTTAATGGGCTTAGCCATCTGGAGCCGGCCCGCAGGCACCCCGGCACAGCTCCGGAGCTGGGACGCGCGTTGCTGGGCAAGGGCGGCCCCCCCAGACCCCGGCCCCTGGGGATGCGGAGCGGGGCCGGAGCCCCAAGCTGCTTTCCGTGTCCGAAGTAACTCCTCGCTTTGTCTCCCCGTGGCAGGACCTCGCGCCCAGCCCGGGGCTGAGCCGCCGCCCCGGCGCCGCCATGGTGCTCCCCTACGCCCGCAACAGCGGCGGCGCCGGCGGCTGGCTGCCCCCCGAGGAGCCCCGCGGCCGCAGCAACTCCATCCCCCCGGCGCAGACCCCCACGGCCAAGCACATGCTGGCCTCCCTGCCCCGGCCGCCCACCGACACCAGCCGCTACGGCACCTTCCCGCAGAAGGTATGGCTCGCCCCAGGCTCCGGGGCATCCTCGGCGCACGATGCCGCCGGGTGCTCGCGGTTGTTGTCGGAGGCGATTTCTCACCCACGGGCTCCTTTCCCCCCCCGCAGCCCGATCTCCCGGCCGCCCCCGGGGCTCTGGTGGAGGACGGCGGGCAGAAAGCCGCCGCCACCGCTGCCAAGAGAGGCGCCCCGATGCCAAACTACCCATCTGCACCCCGTCACAGCGGTTTTGTCCCCGGTGAGGCGTCCCTGCCGCCGAGCCGTGGGAGCCTGAGCACCCAGCAGCACCGTGGCCGGCCGTCCTGGTGCCCACCGCCTGTCCCACAAGAGCCAGGTGCCCGCTTGTATCCTCTGCACGCCCTGAGCGTGGCCAACATCCCCAACTCATCCCGCGGCAAGACCTCGGCCCGCAGCTCCACCATCCCCACCCCAGAGGGGCTGCAGAGCCGGCGCTGCAAGCTGCTGGAGGAGGACAGCCCCGCGGTCCAGGCCGGCAAGCGGCAGCGGCAGCGCTATGTGACAAAAGTGGGCAAGTGCCAGGTGAATCTGGGCAACATCCAGGACAAGAAGAGGTTCCTCTCAGACATCTTCACCACCATCGTAGACCTCAAGTACCGCTGGTTCCTCTTCGTCTTCATGATGTGCTACGTCGTCACCTGGGTGGTCTTTGGCTTCATCTACTTCCTGGACGCCTGGGTGCGGGGTGACGTCGGGCACCAGGGCGATCCCGAGTGGCAGGCGTGCATCGAGAACGTGGATGGCTTTGTGTCCGCCCTGCTGCTCTCGGTGGAAAGCCAGCGCACCATCGGCTACGGCACGCGGATGGTGACGGCCAACTGCGCCGAGGGCGTCATCCTGCTGATCGCGCAGTCCATCGTCGGCTCCATGATCGACGCCATGATGGTCGGCTGCATGTTCGTGAAGATCTCCCGGCCCAAGAAGCGCGCCCAGACCCTCATCTTCAGCAAGAACTGCGTCATCTCCCTCCGGGACGAGAAGCTCTGCCTGATGTTTCGTGTGGGGGACCTGCGGGAAAGCCACATGGTGGATGCCAAGATCCGGGCGAAGCTGATCAAGTCCCGTCAGACGGCCGAGGGGGAGTTCATCCCCCTGGAGCAGTCGGAACTGAACCTGGGCTATGACACGGGGGAGGACCGTCTGTTCCTGGTGGAGCCCCAGATCATCTGCCACGTCATCAACCGTCACAGCCCTTTCTGGGACATGTCGGCCGAGTCACTGCGCCGGGAGCAGTTTGAAATCATCATCATCCTCGAGGGCATCGTGGAAGCCACAGGCAAGTGGGGACTCTCGGGGAGTCAGGGTGGAGAGGGGGGGCTGCCCTGGGGTCCTGGAGACGCTGGGCACACCCGGGCCCAGGAGTGACATCTGAGCAAGCGAGGCTCGGGGTCAACGCCATCTCCAGTGGGCCATGGGTGGTGCGGGCTGGAAGGCCCTGGCCGGGCAGCGGGGGCTCGCCGTGGCACCCGGCACAGCTCAGCCGCGTTCTCGCCGCAGGAATGACGTGCCAAGCCCGCACCTCCTACACGGAGGACGAGATCCTCTGGGGATACCGCTTTGAGCCCTGCATGTCCCTGGAGAAAGGCGCCTTCCAGGTGGACTACAGCCGCTTCGAGATGACCTTCGAGGTGCAGACGCCCGCGGCCAGCGCCAAGGAGCTGCACGAGCTGAAGGAGCTGGAGCAGCAGGAGCACTCCACGCTCAGCCTCTACTGGGACCACCTGCTGCAGCCGTGCGCGCTGCCGGGGCCCGGCGAGGACGCTCTGCCGGGGATGAGCGTGCCCGGCAGCGTGGCTGAGCCCGGCCGGGATGAGCCTCCGCAGCGGGAATGCCCTGCCTGAGCTGCTCCCGGGCCGGGCGTGCCCCACGCCAACAGTGCCATAGCCCACCCTGCTCTGTGGGGCTGAGCCCTCGCCCCCACCCCGTTCCCCCAGCTGCAGCCACAGGGCATTCTTTTTGTTAAGTTGTTCTTTTGTAATAAGGAATACGAGGCGTAACCAGTGGGTGAGTAAAGGCTGTTCATGACAAAACCACCCAGCCCTCAGCTGCATTTATTCTGGGGGAACCCTCAGCGGGCTGGCAGAGAAAAAGCAGAGCCCAGAGCCCCCCAGTGCCATGGGCTCAGCCCTGCACCACCTCATGGACCCTGACACAGCCCCGTGCCCCCCAACACCCCAAACTGCCCCCACTCCCTGTCTGACATGGGCCCCAGGACTCCCCCAGCAGGGAAATGTTGCACCGGGCTGGTGCTGCGAGAGGCTGGACACGGTGTAGTAGAATTAAATTAATATTGTTACAGGAATGACACCGCTGGAGCCACCTGCAGCACTTGGCAGGGCAGTGCCTGGGCCTGAGCCAGGGGCCTGGACTGAAAAAAAGGTCAATAAAATCTGTGTATGCAGGGTCTGGCTGGGATGAGGAGCCTCCCTGTAGTCCCCAGTCAGGTTTGCCTCAGGGGGTTGCAGAACAACCCTTTAGATTTAACCCCTTTTGTCCACCTTTGCTTTTCCTCTATCAACCTACCTTCGTATCTCCCCACAGAGCCTTGGGCAGGGTATTTTCTGACCTCACCTCAAATCTGTCCTGCCGAGAAGGGTGCGAGGGGAGGGGTGGAGCAGCTGGGGAGGCCCCGGGCCGAGGTCAGCCCGGCACAGAAGGGATGCATGGGGGTGTAATACAGACCCATAGGGTGTAATATAAACATGCACATCAGTGTCCCAACCCCACACCCCCTGCAGCCCCAAATCCCCTACAAACACAAAACTCCCTGCATGAGAAAAAGTTAAAGAAAAAACAAAAGCTGCAAACAAGTGTTTGTAGGTGCAGAGTTAATAAGGGTCAATATGCAGGTTGATTAGATAGAAAACCATGATTTGCCTATTAAGCAGTTGATTTACATATAATTAATATTCAAATGCAGGCCACTGGGTGAATAACAAACACAAACTCGGTTATCACACACACGGTCGTGTTTCACAGCACGGGACACGCTCGGGCCCCACCGAGCCGGGCCAGATTCCTGTCCCTGTCCCACTCCTGTCCCTGTCCCATTCCCTGTCCCATCCCCATTCCCTGTCCCTGTCTCTCCCATTCCCATCCCCATTCCCATTCCCATCCCCATTCCCTGTCCCATTCCCATTCCCTGTCTCTCCCATTCCCTGTCCCTGTCCCATTCCCATCCCCATCCCCATTCCCATTCCCTGTCTCTCCCATCCCCATTCCCATCCCCATTCCCTGTCCCTGTCTCTCCCATTCCCATCCCCATCCCCATTCCCTGTCCCTGCCTCTCCCATCCCCATTCCCATCCCCATTCCCTGTCCCTGTCTCTCCCATTCCCATCCCCATTCCCATTCCCATCCCCATTCCCATTCCCATTCCCTGTCCCCGCGGGCCGCAGGTGTCGTTCCCCGTCCCGGTCGCCAGGAGTCGCTGCCGCTGCTCCCGCCCCTGCTACCTAAGTCCCGCCTCCCGTGCTTCACTTCCGGCGCGTCGCGGTGACGTTATTGCTGTGCGACGCGGTGACGCGCAGAGCTCTCCGGCGGCGGCCGAGGTGGGAGCGGAGCGGGAGCGGGCTGGGACCGGGTTGGCACCGGAGCGGCACCGGGTTGGGACCGGAGCCCCCGCACCGAGCGGGACGAGCCCGCTGCGCCCGGTGGGGAGCGGGCCCGGGCCCTGACGGCGGCCCTCCCCGCAGCCTTGGCCCGGCTCACCCGTATGGCGCGGCCCTGAGGGGAGATGACCGACCAGGAGAACAACAACAGCATCTCCAGCAACCCCTTCGCCGCCCTCTTCGGCTCCGTCGCTGCCGCCAAGCACTTCGCCGCCGTCCAGAAGCAGCAGCAGCTGCGGCAGCTGACAGGTGGGGAGGTCGAGGCCGGCCCTGGGGCACAGGCTGGCCCCTGGGGAGGGACGAGGCGCTCCGCTGGGACAGGGCTGTCCCCCGAGACGCTGAGGGCTCTGTCGTGCAGGCGAGGAGACGTCCATCAGCCAGGATGACTCCGACAACAGTGTCTCCGAGAGCCTGGACGACTGCGACTATTCGGTGGCCGAGATCAGCCGCTCGTTCCGCTCGCAGCGAGAGCTCTGCGAGCAGCTCAACATCAACCACATGATCCAGAGGATCTTCCTCATCACCCTGGACAACAGTGAGCCCGGGAAGCCCCGGTTGGGATGGGGCAGCTCTCTGTGGGAGGGGACAGTGGTGGGTGCAGCAGCTGGGGCTGGGCTGGGGACAGCCCTGCCTGCAGGTGGAACAGGTCCTTCTGCCCTTCCCAGGTGACCCCAGCATGAAGAGTGGGAATGGGATCCCGGCACGCTGTGTCTACCTGGAGGAGATGGCTGCAGACCTGGACGAGCAGGACTGGCTGGACATGGACAATGTGGAGCAGGTAGGGATGCCTGCCTGGGGCCACCTGCAGGCTTGGGCCACCAGACTGAGTTTGTTTCCTCAGAGTGTACATATGATGTAGCCCAAATCATTTTCCAAAACCTGGCACGAAGCTTATTGTTTTGCTGGAAAAGTCCGTGAGGTTTTTGGGATACGAGACTGAGAAAAGTGTAGATTTTGGGGAATCCAGCCCTTCCTCCTGGAAGCTGCAGGAGTTTGCTGCCCTGCAGGGCTGTGTGGGTGGGAAAGGGAAGAAAAACCAGAGAACTCAGTCAACAGTGTTCATGCACACTCTCATCTTCATTTGCAGCTGTGTCAGTCATTCCTGCTGAGGATTTCAGTGGAAATGGTTTCTGGTGGGGGTACTGTTGTTCCATGGGGGACTGGAGGATTTGCTCAGGCCAGAAGCAGCTGAGGGTTCTCACTGCAGCACTCTGTTACTTAATGAGGGATAGGGAGAGCTCTTCCCAGCAGGAATCAGTTAGCCTGTGTGGTGTGGAGCTTCCTCCTCTGCAGGGATGAGCTGTGTGCTGGGCTGTGTCACTGTCCCCCGTCTGTGATGGTGCCCATGTCAGCGTTCAGGAACACATCATCATGGAATGGTTCTCTGCAGAGAATCATTTTATTGAAGAGCTCTGGGTGTCAGGGGTACTGACCCAAATCTGACCCGACATGGGTTTGGGATGAACATGTTTTTATATTCTACCATTATATAGCTTACATATTAGTTATTAAACTTACATTGTTCTATTGTATTCATTGATTCCATCCAAGCATAGGTTTCTCGTGATCCCCCCTCAAACCCTTGAGCATAGTTTCTCATGATTCTTCTTACGATTAAACAATAATTATATCTAAACAATCATCACATCTATATCGAAACAATTATGTCGTTTATCATACACTGGTTACACAGGTGCAATTTCACATGATCTGGCAAACACAAGGCCTAACGTTTCCCAGGGCCTCCTTTTAACATTTTCCCAGGGCCTGCTAAGCCTAGCTTTCTTTCTAACTCCCCGAATTTTCTATGATTTTAAAATCTTTTACTATCACCCAGGCCCTGTTCACCCGCCTGCTGCTGCCAGAGCCCGGGAGCCACCTGATCCACATGACCTGTGCCAGCAGCCAGAACCTCTCGGCCGACCGCGACGCCGGGGAGAGGCAGATCCTGCGCTACCTCTACGCCTGCTTCCGCAGGGCCCGGGAGGAGGTGGGCAAGGCAGCCCTGTCACCCTGCAGTGACCCAGCCAGGGCTGTGTGACCGGGCCCCAGCGCTGCCTTGCTCTCCTTGCTCAGATCACCAAGGTCCCCGAGAACCTGCTGCCCTTCGCCGTGCGCTGCCGCAACCTGACGGTGTCCAACACCCGCACCGTGCTGCTCACCCCCGAGATCTACGTCAACCAGAACGTGTACGAGCAGCTGCTCGACCTGATGCTGGAGACACTGAGAGGAGCACGTAAGTGCAGCCAGGTTGTGCCACTGCCTCCGTGCTGCGAGGCTGCCCTGGAGCATCGTGCAGTTGGTGAAGCTTTGGCTCCCCTTGCTGCCAAAAGAGGGGGTGCAGTTGGTGAAGCTTTGTTTCCCCTTGCTGCCAAAAGAGGGGGTTGTGTTTGGCTCGGTTTGGTGTTGGAGCACTGTGAGTAACAGTATCCTTGTACCTCCTGCCAGAGTTTGAAGACATGACCGAGTTCCTTGAGGAGGTCATAGAAGCCTTAACGATGGACGAGGAGGTGCGCACCTTTGGGGAGGTCATGGTTCCCGTGTTTGACATTCTGCTGGGGAGAATCAAGGACCTGGACCTCTGCCAGATCCTGCTGTACACATACCTCGATGTGCTCCTCTACTTCACAAAGCAGAAGGACATAGCAAAGGTGGGTACCTTGGCTTAGGCAGGAGCTTTTTGCAGGGGCACATGTACAAGACCTGATCTGCAGAGATCAAACCAGCAGTATGGTGTAACAACACCCAATGTGTGTAGTCATACCCCTCCTCTCCCTTCTCGTAGCCTGCCACAAACCCATCAGTTTGTTAGGGTTTTTTGCTGGGATTTTGGACAACTGTCAGCATGTCTTGATGTGTTCCCCAGGTTTTTGCAGGCTACATCCAGCCCAAGGATCCCAGCAATGGACAGATGTACCAGAAGACTTTGCTTGGTGTTGTTTTAAATATCTCCTGCTTGTTGAAGACCCCTGGTGTGGTGGAGAACCATGGCTACTTTCTGAATCCATCCCGATCCAGCCCACAGGAGATTAAAGTGCAGGAATCCAACATCCATCAGGTGGGAGAAGGGGGCAGTTCTGCTCCCTGCAGTGTTAGTGGCCTCTCATTGCCTGAGGGTTCAAAACGTGGTATCAGGGCTTGAGTTCCAGTGCTGGTTCAGGAATAGCCTGGCTTGCAGCTAGGCATGTCCCAAAACTGCCTTGCATTCTCCATCTGGAGCATGGAAACAGTTTTGCCAGCTGCCTTGGGTGGTTGTAACCCAAGTCTTTGTGCCTTATCAAAGCTGCCTGAGCTTTTGGAAAAAGGGTGGGTGGTACTGGTGGAGCAGACATCAGTAACTTGAGGTGCTACCTGGAGATCATCTACCTCAGGTGTTGCAATCACCAGGGAGTAGTTTTCAATACCTGTCCTGTAATTAAAACACTAATTGATTCACCAGTTGAGAAAGTGACAGGCAACATTCGCTCTCATTATGCAAGTAAATTTCTTCCTTAGAGGAATACCACTAGGACTGTTCCAGTAGGTCAGGAGTGAAACATGAGGATGCAGGATATAAATACAGGAGTGAACTGGGGTGCAGAGGTCGTCCCTGAGAGGGGCTTTCCCACTCAGGGGTTCTTTCAGGCTGTCAAAAATAGGCAAAGAATTTTGGATTTACTCTGTATGAGAACAAATTGTCTCAGCTGTGCTTTTGAGGACATCCCTAGTTGTTGTTTTCTGCCAGCCCCAGGATCTGACCTGCTTCTAACACCTGTGTGTGATGGGTGATTCACAAGGTGTGCTGAGAAGCAGGACATAGTCTGGAGCAGGAGAGGGTCTGGTAGCAGTGATATCAGAGAGGCAAAAGAACAACCCCCAAGGACTCATTCAGCTGTGTTCTGTTTCCTCTAACAGTTCATGGCCCAGTTCCATGAGAAGATCTATCAGATGCTGAAGAACCTGTTGCAGTTGTCACCAGAGACGAAGCACAGGATCCTCTCCTGGCTGGGAAACTGCCTCCATGCCAACGCGGGCCGCACCAAAATTTGGGCTAACCAGATGCCAGAGATTTTCTTCCAGATGTACGCCTCAGATGCCTTCTTCCTCAACCTGGGGGCTGCCCTCCTGAAGCTGTGCCAGCCCTTCTGCAAACCCAGATCTCCAAAGCTGCTAACCTTCAACCCTACCTACTGTGCCCTGAAGGAGCTGAACGAAGAGGAGAGGAGGAGCAAGAACGTACACATGAAAGGTAACCTAAGCTTTGGGGACTGAGGGAATGGGAAAGGGGATCTCCTCAGGTCCCCACTTTACCCAGTAGTGCCCTCTCAGTGGATACCATTAGGGTTAGGGGAGAGTTAGAAGTGTGACTAGAGAGGAGAAAGAAGAGAGCTGAGTACAAATAAAACGCTGCCAGTATCACCAGGAGCCCTTTTGTGTCCTCAGGAGGGACCCTCTCAAGCCCTCTCCTCACCAGCACTGCTGGGTAGCACCTGATGCAGAGATGCTTTTCCTTACAGGTTTGGAAAAAGAAACATGTTTGATCCCTGCTCTGAGCGAGCAGGAGCCACAGTTTGCAAACAGCTACAACCTGGTGACGGAAAACCTGGTGCTCACGCAGTACACCCTGCACTTGGGGTTTCACAGGTACTTGCTTTCATTTCCCCTGTGGCTGTTTTCCACCCATGTGCAGCTATGCACATTTCAGTAAATACTCTGAACACAGGGTGGTCAGCTGAGCTGCTGCTTGAACTTCAGCCTGACTGACTGCAGGAAGAAATTTTACTCACATTTTTGCTAATCAGGACACACTCAGGCTTTAAACAATCATGGTGGGTTTTGATTCTCACATCCCCTTGGCCTTTCTGCAAGTGTTTTATCCTAATAAAGGAGTCTTGCAGGCTCCATGTTATTTATAGACACCAATAGTCGAGTGCTGGGTATTTGTAGGTTGCTCCATTCCCCCTCTCCTTGGGGCAGGAGCTGCATCCAGGTGGCAGAGCACCTGCCCACAGGCAGTGACCTAAACACCCTGATAGCTGGGCTGTATGTGAAACAGCAACATGAGGTAGCTGTCAGCTTCCAGGAGAGGATTTTCTGGACACTAAAACACTCTGTTTTGCACTACTTCCCTCTGCAAATCGTTGCCTAGATACTGTGAGGTCATGGCTGATCCAAGCAGAGTCCCCTTCTGGTTTATTCTCTAAATATAGACATTGACAAAAAAGTTATTATGCAAGTGGCTTGTTGCTGGGAAACTGTCACCTTGCAAGCGTCTCTGGAACCCTGGATCCCTGGCCTGAGTGGCCCAAGGGAGCTCGGTGCTACAGAGGGCTCTGCCATGTCCCCAGGCCACTCTGCAGGTGCCATGGTCCCTCACAGGGGGTACCTTCCCAGGTCCTGCCAAGCCTTTCCCCAAGGCTTCCCATTGCCAGAGCCCCAGACAGGGTACCCACAGGAAATTATCTGAATCCACCAGCACAGAGCAGTCTCCCACCAGCTTCTGCATTGGTGAGGCAGCATGTCTGTCTGTCTGTCTCCTGAGCCCCTCCTTGCCTCCTTTCCCGGGCAGGTTGCACGACCAGATGGTAAAGATAAACCAAAGCCTTCACCGCCTGCAAGTGGCATGGCGAGAAGCTCAGCAGAGCTCCAGCCCCGCTGCTGACAGCCTCAGGGAGCAGTTTGAGCGCCTGATGACCATCTACCTGTCCACCAAGACGGCGATGACGGAACCGCAGATGCTGCAGAACTGCCTGAACCTGCAGGTGTCCATGGCAGTGCTGCTGGTGCAGCTGGCTGTGGGGAACCAGGGCAGCGAGCCGCTGGAGCTGACCTTCCCGCTGCCGCAGGTGGAGCACAGCGCGCTGGCCTACGTGCCAGGTGAGCCCACGGGTGCTGCTGGGGGCCTGTGCCAGCACCTGCATGCTTGAGCACTAGAAGAGCTGCCTGAGCAAGTGCTTCCTTGTCCAGGGCAGCACATGGTGCCACCACTGACATTGTGGAGGATATTCTCTCTGAAGAGGATCACTCTTAGGAAATTTGGGGCTGTTTGAGGGGCCATACTCAGGGTAGTGAAGCTGCTGACCTTTTAGAAGTCCTACTCATTTCCACGTGGCAAGTTCTACATTGATTTAGTGTTTTCTCTATATGTAAACTGTTTTTTCTGGGGCCTGCTTCAGGATTCTTCCCTTGGGGGTTGTGTAGACGTGTGTCATCAGCAGACAGATGCTGGATTCACCCCAGAAGTGACCTGACTTGTGGGAGGGAAGAGGGGAAGTGAGCCCCAGGTGTTACTCATGCCATCAGGCTGGGCATCCTTCTCCATGGCACATTCTAATACAGCTTGTTAATTACCAATACTTAATCAGCATCAGGGTGGTGAGGGGAGAGTGGATGGGGGGCTGGAAAAGGGCAAGGTGAGCTGCCTGGGGAGGAGCTCAGCTACAATCTCTGTTTGCAGAATTCTTTGCTGATAATTTGGGCGACTTCTTCATTTTCCTGCGGCGTTTTGCTGATGACATCTTGGAGACTTCTGCTGATTCCCTGGAGCACATCCTTCACTTTGTTACTGTTTTCATGGGTGATGTGGAGAGGTAGGTGCAGCCCTGGGTCCTTGTTGCAGAACACTCGGGGTGACCAAGCAAGTAGAAATTGCAGAGCTGCCTTGAGGCTTGGTTTGTGCAGCTGCAAGCAGGTTGATCTTTTTGAAACAGCTGAAATATGCCTGCAGGAGGCACAAAGGGAATAAAGGCCTGCCTGGAGGCCGCAGGCTTCATGCAAGGTTCAGATGGGATTTAGTGCTTATATATGTGTTTGGTTGTATGATGCAGAAACCTCATCAGCTACAGCCATTTTGTACTTTTTAAAGGGACTCCTGGGATTGATCTGTTGGGAGTGTCTCTGTGATGTCCACTGAACAGAACTGAGTAGTTCTATTGTTCTTCCTGATAAGACATCACCCTGCTTTCTGCATTTCTGCTGTTCATTCATTTACACTCGTGTGTAAATGCAGTGAGCTCCTGGCAGCAGCAGCTGCAGATGGAGATTTCCCATGATAGGCAGCTCTCATTGTTCCTGCTGTCCCTGGAAGGTGGGAGTGTGTAGTTCTTCCTGGTAGTCCCCTACAGCATCACCTGGGGCAGGTGGTTTGGCTTCTGCCCCACAAGTGCAGCAGAGGTATACTCTGACCTCAGTGCTTGGTGCTGGACAGCAGATGCAGCAGGCAAAGCACTTGGATTTGCAGGGTAGAAAGGAAGCAGGTCCGTGGGCAGTAGGAAAACAGCTGCGAGGGCTGGTGGGGTTTGCTCGGGAGCTCCAGCTGACAAGCAGGCACTGGGCTGTGAGTGGGAGAGCTGCTGTAGGAGGGGTGAGAGCAGCAGCTTGGCTGTTCCCACAGTCTCTGGCCTTTGCCTGAGATTCCACTGTGGCATGGAGCCTGTGCAAGTGAGTGCTGACCCAGGGCTGGCTTTACTGATGGTCTGCAGCAATCTGGCACTCAAGCATGGAGGAGCACAGATCCTGGAGTGATTCCTGAGCAGCTCCATTCTGCACCATGGAAATGCCATCCCGGATTTAGACTTGCTTCGTTTTCTCTTGCAGGATGAAAAACCCTCACCTGCGAGCCAAGCTGGCTGAGGTGTTGGAAGCTGTGATGCCTCACTTGGATCAGGCTCAGAGCCCGCTGGTCTCCAGCGTGTTTCATCGCAAGCGAGTGTTCTGCTCTTACCAGCACGCTGCCCACCTGGCCGAGGCACTCATCAAAGTCTTTGTGGATATCGAGTTCACGGGTAAGCACAGAACGGGAAGAGTTGTGTTCCCTGTGTAGCACCTCTGGGGGACTGTCCACTTGAAAGGTTCTTTGGCTTGTGCCCAGGTGACCCACACCAGTTTGAGCAGAAGTTCAACTACCGCCGTCCCATGTATCCCATCCTGAGGTACATGTGGGACACCGATTCCTACCGGGACAGCATAAAGGTGAGGCGAGAGGTGCATGCCTGAGTGTGCACATGGGTGTGCAGCTCACATGGTGGGGTCACGTGGCTCCATGTCCTGCCATTGGGGCTGGGCTGCAGATTTTGCTATTCCCCCTTTCTTTGCAGGCTCTGGCTGATTATGCCTCAGAGAACCTGGAGGCAATGAATCCCCCTCTCTTCTTGCGCTTCCTTAACCTGCTCATGAACGATGCCATTTTCCTGTTGGATGAAGCCATACAGGTAGGGCTGAGCTCACGTTCCATGATCATCAGGTAAACAAGTTCTCACTCCCTTGGTGCAATACTGACCTCCAGAACAGGGCCAGCTTGCCTGGCCCTGCCTGGTGAGTCTTTGCAGTAAGTAGTATGCAGGAAACAATCCCAAGATGGGGTGGCCAGTGCCCTGGGAGAAGGGGTGAAGGCAGGAGGAAGGATCTGGGGCCCTGTCTGTGGGTTACCCTTCCTTCCTTTGGGTTCAGAAGGCAGCTCAGAACCAAGAGGAGCAAAAGGGCTTTTTCAGATCCAGCAGGAAGCACGCTGGGAAATCTGCCTGTTCCTAATCTGGATACACTCGGGCTTTAAACAATCACTGTGGGTTTTGATTCTCAAATCCCCCTGGTCTTTCTGCAAGTGTTTTATCCTAATAAAGGCCTTTTGTCTCCAGGCAGTTCTCCTTTGGGATTACAAGGGAATTTCAGGTGCTCTCGTGTCCCTGGTGTGTGTTAAATGTCTCTCCACTCCTTTCAGAGCTGCTGTTGCTGCTAGAAAGGGCTATTTTGGGGAGCTATTACCTGCCAGAGAACTGATTGCTGGAAGGCCAGCAGATAAGATGGGTGATATGGATGTGGCCTGACTGGTTTTGAGCATTTCTGGACCTCCTTGGCGTCGCCACCCACCCAAACACTCCATGTGTTCTGTCTTGCAGTACCTCAGCAAGATCAAAGTTCAGCAGATTGAGAAGGACCGAGGCGAGTGGGACAGCCTGTCCCCGGAGGCTCGCCGCGAGAAGGAGTCCAGCCTGCAGATGTTTGGTCAGCTGGCACGTTTCCACAACATCATGTCCAATGAAACTATTGGCACTCTGGCTTTCCTGACTTCAGGTAGGGAAATGGCCCCTCCTGCCTGCCAGGACCTAGAGAAGAGCCCTGTCAGGTCAGTGTGGTTAGATGAGGATGGAATTGCTGTGAATCTGCAAACTGTTTTTTGCTTTCCAGAAATCAAGTCCCTGTTTGTGCATCCTTTCCTTGCCGAGCGCATCATCTCCATGCTCAATTACTTCCTGCAACACCTGGTTGGGCCTAAAATGGGAGCTTTGAAGGTGAAGGATTTCAGTGAGTTTGACTTCAAGCCACAGCAGCTCGTGTCTGACATCTGCACCATCTACCTAAACCTTGGGTAGGTGACGAGGGGAGTGAGCTTGTCGGGAGCCATGCAGGAGCCATCTTGGTGATACTGGGGGAGAAATGCTTAATTACGCTCGAGCTTTTCTTTAGCTTTGAGTTCTTTGCTATGGGAATGTGGCTGCTGTGGGGACTGTTTTGCAGCCCTGATAAATGGGGATTCTTAAACCTTTCTCTCACATAACCTGTGCTTCAGGGATGAAGAAAACTTCTGTGCCACAGTCCCCAAGGACGGCCGCTCCTACTCACCGACGCTCTTTGCCCAGACCGTGCGGGTTCTGAAGAAGATTAACAAGCCTGGCAACATGATAGTGTCTTTCAGTAACCTGGCTGAGAGGATCAAGGTGAGCACTGGAGGGAATTCAACATACAAAAAAAGATAGAGCTGGTTCCCTGTGTCCTTTTTGCTGTGTGTACTGCTGCATCTTTGCTGTGGAGCTGGATTTCTGGGAGTGGAGCTTTGTCCAAGGTCCAGGTGGGGCAGCTGGGAGGGTTCCCTGCCTGCACAGACCTGTGAATGCTCCCTGGTGTTTAGAGAATGGGGAGGCTGAATCCCTCAAAGCCACGTGTGCTCCCCAGTCTCTTGCAGACCGGCAGCAGCAGGAAGAGGAGACATATGCAGATGCCTGTGATGAATTCCTGGATCCAATCATGAGCACTCTGATGTCAGACCCCGTGATCCTGCCCTCCTCCCGTGTCACTGTGGACCGATCGACTATAGCCCGACACCTCCTCAGGTGGGCACCACAGCCCTCACACCTTGATACTTTTGGGAATCTATTTCATGTATCCAGTGACTCTTCCTGTCCTCTCTCTTTTTTTTTTTTTTTTATCTCTAGCACCAGGAGTGTCCAAGTAATCTCCTTGATGTTTTATGTTTCAGTGATCAGACAGATCCTTTCAATCGGAGTCCCCTCACTATGGACCAGATCAGACCAAACACAGAGCTAAAAGAGAAGATACAGAGATGGCTTGCAGAGAGGAAAAAGCAGAAGGAGGAGGAGCTGGAGGACACGCTGAACTAAAAGACAGGATCTCATCTCTGAACCTCCTGTCATGGGCGAGATCACAGCCATGCAGGGGTCACGGCTGGAGCTGCCACCCTAATGATGACCACATTTAGTGCATTGCCACCTTTGGAGTCTCTCCTCAGACCTTCCCTGCCAGCCCTTGTTCTCTCTTTTCCTTTCAAGACTCTCTTTAATACTATGACTTCCCACTGCACTACAGCTTCGAGCCTCAGCCTCGGGAGAAGAACACAGCCTCCTCATGATGTGGTGCCCTGGCTCTCTATTACCTGCTCTTTGTGTTGGCCACGTTCTTTTCCAGCAACACCAAAAGCCTCCCTCTGTTCTGTGTTTAAACTGTAACCATCTTTCACTGGTGAAAGCAATGCCTCCGGCCGCTCCCAGAGCGGGACCGACAGGAGGGGGACGTTTTTCCAACTTCTATGTGCCAGGGGTGTAGCAGGGTTTACTTCCCCAGTGAGTGTTGGGAGTGGCGGGCGTTGGAAATTAAACACAGAGATCATCTTACAGCTGGTGCTGGAGGTCTGGCGGTGCCGGGAGCTGTAAAAAGCGCTTTGGGCTCGGTGCGGGGAGCGGCGCTCTCGGCCCTGCGCGGGGCTCGAACCCGCG
>VYZP01028638.1:128269-143117 GCA_013400635.1 Hypocryptadius cinnamomeus | reverse complement strand
GCTAAGTGCAAAGAGTGATCTATGCTGTCTTTAAGAGAAGAGTGCAGATTTTTCTATTCCACTCTGGCTGAATATATACATAGAAAAATAAAAAGGAAATTGGTGAAAGACCAGAAAATAGTTCTCTCATTTTTCTTGCATATCCTAATCTTTCAGTGGAGGTTATAGTTAACATTTTTCAAAGAAATCCAGCTCATAGCACATCAAATGTGTAAGATACTGGTGAGCATCTTGCTCCTTGAGTGACCCTGCTCAAATTGTTACAGCTTAAGTTTCTTCAAGCTGCTTCTCTTCACAGTCAGTCAGGGTGGGTGACAAACAGGTCTGTTGAAAGCATTTGTGAACCCTCCCAGGGATGGAGCAGACCCGATTACAGCACAAATGAAGTACCCTGTGTGTGTGGTGAGCATACATATTAAAGAAGTCCAGTTGCCAAGACTTAGCCTTTGTAGAGGTGGAGATTTTATTATTTTCTGTAAACAGGACTTTCTTCATTAGCTATAGAGTTGGTAGGAAAATCATCTGTTGTCGTGAGGGTTTGTACTTAATGGCAAAATCTCAACATAGCAATCCACCTCAGTAACTCTGAGCACAGTAACAAATAGGTTCCCCACTGCAAATTAGCAATACAAGCTGTGAAATCTGCTGTAGAAAAGACTTCCAGGTATATTCACATGTTTTGGTCTTGAGCAAGCAGTCTGTTGTTTCTGATTTTTCACTGGAAACAGCTGACAGGTAAAATATTGTAATATTGTTTCAGAAAACCATGCTGGATTGCTTGTAGCCTGCTATCAGCTTACTCCACTGGCAGTTCAGTTTGCAGCACCTGTGATAAATGAGTGAAATTAATGATTGCCAAGTGCTGCCTGACTATACTTGATGTAAAGTGAGATGGGGTTTTTTGAAGTTCAGGCTGTCATCAGATTTTTTTTTTTATTTATTCCTCTATTTTTAGAAACTATGTTACAGCAAATATGTGCCATGTACTGCAGGTTGATAGACAACTGAATGGCAAGGCTGTAATGGGATCTTTCAGTTCTTACTGAACAAAGTCTGTTTCCTTTTTATTGCTCTGATTATACCTATATACCAACAAGGCATGTTTAAAGCCTCTAGGAGCCTGCTATCATTACAGCAGAAATGTGTTTTCTCTTTACAAAAAAGAGAAGAATTCAGATTATTTGTAGGCTTATGCAATGCTTATGTTGCCTTTGTTTTTGAGCAGCCATTTGGAAGAAATGTCTTCCTGTGAAAGGAAATAAAATATGTAAATCTGTGCAAAATGTGTTCACACAATGTGTTTCTCACTTCTTCAGACCACAGTGTGTAGGGGTGATGGGAGTGTTGGGGAGCCCAGGGAGGACTGTGCCCCTTCTAGAGCAGTTTCTGCCCCGCAGCACAGGAACCTTTGCCCCTCTCAGCCAGTCCAGGGGACTTCTGCTGCATCACGTGAGGGCTGGAGCTCCACACAGATGTGTGAGGTTGTGCCCAAACTGACATGGCATCACTGGCCAAGAAATAACCACCAGCGGGGTTCTTTGTTTAAAAAATATAAACAAATTTATCTTGAGATTAATTCTTATTCCTAATAAAAATCCAGATAACAGGCATCTGGAGAAACAGTTGATTCTTCCTGCATGGTGAAGAAACACGTTCTTGCAATGGTGCAGATAAAATTAGGTCCAGCAGGAAGATTTTTCAAATATATGTCTAATAGTTTAGTAGTGAGTCATTTGAGATCTGTAAATATCCTCATTTAATACTTGACAGATAAAGAAATGTCAGTGGTCTTTATAAACTGTAGCCCATCTTTCCCTGAAGGAACCTTGTGAGAAAGTGTAACATTAATGGATTTGAGGGAAACCCACCCTGTTCCATACCCCTTGATGTTTGGTTAGTTAGAAAAAGAGGGCTTTGTTTCCAGTCAATGCAAACACAGTAAGTTTGTTTGGCACTTTTGGATTTGCTGGCAAGTTGTAGTGTTTGTGTGGGGAGAGGCAGAAGAGAAATGCCCAATATTGTGGTTCCTCTCCATAACTTTCTCCACAGACTGGGTAAATCCCTAGCAGAGGCGATTCAGGCTTTGTGTGTGCAGGGTGTCCCCCAGTAGCTGAGAAATAATGGGAAGCACCATTCCTAAAGCCAAGTGATGATCATGGTGCTTATAGATGAATGTAAATTTCATAATCAGCTGTAGTCTGCAGCTGGAAAAATACAAGTATTGTAAAGTATTTTGAAATTATTACTGTTCAGGGATCATAAGACAAAGATTAGTTGTCTAAATCTGTCTCATAAACAAATTAACGCAGTCCTGCTTTCTGTTCAAAATCTGATTCTTGTTGGAAGGATTAAACATGTTAAATCCAGCTAGAATATGCTGTGATCATGTTTTTTAGCAAAGCTGCAATAATCAGACATTTACAACTAATAAATCGGTACTTTAATTCCTCTGCAATAAGGCTTTGAAATATAATCTGTCATTTCAGATTTATAGAACATGACTTTTCATAATTATAATTCTCAAATGCACATTACTAGTTATAATTAAATTCACTTTCAAAAAATCTGAAGCATTTTTGTGGATTATCTGCTCATATTATGTTCTAATGGTAAAATTAATGTATAATCTGTTGAATAAATTTGGTTGGTTCTTGGATAGAAAAATATGCTCTACTATTGATCAAGTCCTGGAAATTTAGATAAGAAGAATAAAAATATGTACTGTATATCTTAAGAGAGCTCTAACAAAGCCACATCAAGCTCAACCATAGGCAAAATAAAAGGAACTTTCCTTCATAAAAGAAAGAAAAGAAAGGATTTCAACTAATTCAAAAGAAATTTTAAAATATTAAATTAGAGCTTGATTAGAAAAGGTGTTAAATATTGGCTCTGGTTAGGGTGTAACAATGGATTAAATTATAGACTCATTCAAATGAAGAATGAATCCCTATTTGTGGGAACAAGCATATTTATTTGTGGGTGTTGGTTCAATAAAAGCCAAAGTGTATCACTTACTCAGCTTAATGTTTCTCATTAGTAAGATACCCAAGAACTTGATGTACTTCTTGCCATTACTGTCAGAACCACACAATTATTTTACTAAAGCAGAAGCTCAGGCTTTAAAAAATCTCATTTTTAAAGTCAATAGGTGAGATCCTGCTGCCATAGAGCAGGAGCTGCATGGATGCTCATCAGATGTTTTTTTCCTTCACAGTGTGTGCTTCTCCTTCTGCCACTCCCCCACGAGTGCAGCTGTAGGTGACCAGCACAGCCAATCCTTTAGATTTGTGTGTGCTGAATGATGGGAATAATTTCTTCTGTCCAATCCTTAAGTAAGAATTATAGAAAAGGTAACAATCTATTTCTGTTGCCTAACTGAGGCAACCGGGACCATCAGAGGATCAAATCACCAGTGGGTTTGTTGCTGCTGAAAGGACATCTGAGCTCCTTTCTGCTGAGGACTTGGAGCAGCTGTGTCTCTCTGCTGGCCTGAGCAGGCTGCTCTACTCCCTGTGAGCACCTCTGCAAGTGATGTTTGTTTGCTCAAGAGCAGGCACCTCCAGAGCCCATTCTGCACTCCCATGCTCTGGGAGAAAAGCAGACAGTAATTTACAGGGCTCATTTTAATGAGTGTGATGTGGCCAGCATTTTACATCAGCACACATAATTATCGAATTACTTCAGAACACGTGAAGCTGTGCAGCTGAGCTTTACTGTGCAGATCATCTTACCCTTGGGGAAGCTTGTGGGATGGGCCAAAGTCAATAGGAAACTGAAGACTTAGAGATGAAATGTGCAGGGGAAAACAGGGAGAAACTGGCGTTTTCTCATGCACATGGGAAAAAATGGTGTTGGGTGAAAGATGGCAGTAGTTGTGTTTTACACTTCTGTATAAGTTCCATCCTTCAGCTCAATTCATCCTCCCTAAATGAAGGTATTAGAGGAGTAACTGGGCAAGAGAAGATTGGGCAAGAGTAAGTGTAAAATCAACCTGAAAACTGTAAATTCAGGAGAAATAATAAAAGAAATATATTTAAGAAGTCCAAGAGGAGGTAAATAGGTTCTTGGAATAGCATGACACTGTAGGTGTGTTTGGTGCAGAGGCTGCTGGATTTGAATGGTGGTAGAAGGTCGCTGCCNGGGGTTGGGTTGGTCATGGTTGAGTTGGGTTGGGTTGGTCGTGGTTGGGTTGGGTTGGTCATGGTTGAGTTGTGTTGTTAGGGCTGAGAGCATGATGGTGGCTTTGTACTTAAAATGAGTGAGAAGACTGAAACAGGATTGGCAAGAGTGAGTATCAGTGAGAACCTGATGCTCCTGTGACCCATTTCAAGAAGAGAGCATCCTTAAAGATAGCCTATACCCTATCTAGGGCAAGTATCAGCAAGTTCTATAAATTTTGTCACAGGACTAGAAACCCCCAGCAGCTGAAGGACAGTTCTTACCTTAAAGAATTTATAATCTCCACAGCTAAATTGGGCAAAAGTGGGAAAGAAGGACCAGAGAAGTGACTGGGCAAATTAGCTGTACACTGAATTTCTAACCGTGGTCTTCTATCATCCAGCCTTGTGTATTGAACCACCCACACCCTTATCACATGCTGATGTTCCCTCGAAGTCTGGGAGAGAATAGACAGCAGTCAAGTGCAGTAAGTAAATAATTCAGGGGCAATATGTAATGATCCATGGAGAATCCCAAATGTGAATGCATGATGACCTGCAAGCAAAATTACATGGCTGAAAATCAAGGTCATTTAGGGGCAGCTTGTTCATGTGCTCCCTATGTAGTCTTTAGTTTGTGTCTTAGATGTGCATTGATAAACCTTCATAGTGCAGCATAGGTAAAAGCAAAATCAGCTGCTTGAAAATGCTGGAGTATTTATTCGTAATTGAACAACTGCTAAAGAATACTTTTTACCAACCTAAGAAACAATTACAGGAGATATTCTTGAGTCCTGTGGAGAAGAAATATCTCCTGTCAGTCAAAATTTCTGTGCCAGCTGTATAGCTGGAGATAGAAATTCAGAAGCCCTCTGTCAGAGTGCAGAGGGATGTGAAGGGCTCCATTTCTGGGGAATATCTGTAAGGGGAGTGACAGTAATGTCCCTGATGAGTTTCTCCTGGATTAGATGGCCCACCTGTGGCTGCATTTCTTCAGGAAACTTCTAGTTGGAAGTATGTGCACATCTCATATGAGGAAGGTTCTTTATTAGCTCTGTAAAAGAATAGATATTTATGTATCACGAATCTGTCCACTTAATTAACAAGCTGAAATAGTGTCATTAAAATATAGTGTTGCCATTACTGAAAATAGTTGTTAATATGCCACTCTTACAGTTAGCTGAAAAGCAATTGTTAAGATGTACAAGCTCATGCCTGTTGAACCCACCTAGTCTTTAGATATGGGGGAAGCATGCAGAAATTGTGCCTGTCCACCTTACATGTGGCACAGGTGTAGCAAATGGGGAGGCTGTTGGTGTGGATTTCAGTGAGAGAATCCCAGTTTCTTGTATTTTGATGAAGTTCTATTGCCAAGATTCAAGAGATCTAGTGTAATTAATTACTAATGGTCCATGTCACCTGTTTTATATTTGAATGTGAAATATCACGCAGTGGATCAGAGTGTTCTTAATTTTAACGGCTGATAGATACAGGGCAGAGAAATATGGTCTTGGATAAGAGGTGTAAATAAGGTCAGGCTTTGTTCCTAGAGCAGACAGCATCAGGTAAATTGACAGTATCCCAAGATCCCACAGTGTGATCCGTGTAGGTGCTGGAATCCCATGTGCAGCCAGGGCCTGTGTCCTTCAGCCTTCTGAGAGTCATAAACTCCCTGAGTAGTTGCTCCTATCAGAAAGGATGAGATTAGAGAATAAGTAGGGTGTAAGTGATGGTTGCAGAATCAGGTGTTGAAAAACCTGAAAAATATACAAGAGCGTATGAACAATTGGGAACTAGAGTGTATCAGCAGGGCTTAGGAAGGATTCAGCTCTGTATTTTATCTGAATATCTGTGGTTGTTTATTCCAGTCTGTGCAAACAGGGGATGTTAATTGGTGAACCAACACTTGGCTCTGGCATTACAAACAGAGAGCTTTGACTTGTTTAGTACCATATGAATATTATAAAGTTATCAAATCTGTCCTTACTTACATCTTCTCTGTGATACTGCCATGTCCATTTACACTTCTTTTGATCACATTCCTCCTTATTTGATTTTTTCTGGACATATAAAGTACAGGATAATGCTAAATTTGTTTTAGGACCTGTGTGGATGTTTTTCCCTTCCAAATTTTGAAAGCTTACTTTGGCTTTTGAAGAGATATGGTGAAGACCTTTCTTACATGAGGAAATGTGTTTAAAATATTTTCTTAATAGCCTGCTTGGTGCTGCTTAATCTGTGTTTTTACAAAAGAAAAAATGCACAAAGAACTGCATTTTTCAGAAAGTACAGAACAACTACCTGGTGCACATCCCAGGAGCTGGGTAATTGATATACATTAGCAATGCCTGAGGATGAGGAGCTGTCTTTATCAGTTGAAGCCATCTTTTTTTTCCTCAAGAACAAAAATGTAAGCATTCATACTGCAGAAAATGGATAGCAGATGTGCCTTCCCCACCCACCACCCCAAACACATTTGGTGATGTCTCAAATATATGTAAATATTTAGAAATTTTCCAATCTGCTTAAGGATATATGGTAACACAATAGAATTTAAATACAAATGTTTATTTCAAATGACACTTGCAAAATTGGAGAGCCTCCCTGCTGATGTGTACAGAATACTATGACAAAGATTATTTAAAGATATGTCAGCAGTTTTACATATATATTGGAAAATGCTCTGTGTGCATGTTCACATGACTGAGAAACTTGCCTGAGTAAAGGAAAGACTTTGGATCTTTGAGGGTGACTGGACCCAAGTGGCCCCCTGGACCAGGGGTTGTGGCTGCTCTGTGAACAGTACAAGCTCTCCTCTAGGACGGGAAGAAAACACTTTTACAGTATCTCTTTCTTTTTGCACTAGTAAGGTAAACAACGTTAACTGTACTTGCTCCTGTTGCTCAGGGATTTTTTTACTCAGCTCTTGTTTGTTTGTTTTTATCTTTCCTGTTACCTTTGTGATTTGCCTTTAAAAAATTAGCAGATAATTTTAACACTGAAGAGCTGCAAGTAAGGCACATGAAATGAAATGCAATTCCCACTTTCACCACTCTGAGCAAGTGCCAGTCATTTGTTTTCATTCTGAAAGCAGCTGAGCACTCTCTGGCTGCACAGGATGTGAACATTCCCAGTATCTTCATTCAGCATCTTGCAGGATTCTGTTTCTGAGAACAGGCATTCTTTTTACTGCTGGTACACCATTTCCTGTTTCCTCTCTGTCCACATCACAACTTCATGTATTATTACTGTTTTGGGCTTATGAAGATACTGTTATGCAACATAAACTTGTCTTTGAAAGGCTGAGAGTGTCAAAACAATCAAAAACACTTGTAAAATCTTTTGCTAAATATTCTGATAATAAAAAAGAGTTTTACTGCTCTACATTAGATCCCAGCACACTTGAACTATTTCAAGTCAGGGGAATGTGTCAGAGTTTCTCTCATGACTACTTGGGTGGATACAGTTCATACCAGAGCTGAGGCAAAATGACTTCAGTAGGACTTTGAGGCTTCAACTTTCATGTATCAGAGACCAAGCTATGAATCATCCTTGGTGCCACCATAAAGGTTCTGCCTAAGAAAGAATATACTTGTCTGCCTGAAATGGGTCAGGTAGATAAAGAAATATTTGTGTTTTTAATCTGAAATTCACATACATTTTTCCTGAGCATCCCATGCTCTGCTGGGGAAATTGTAAATTATTTATTTGAGTATTGGAGAAAAATCAAGGGCATATCAAGGCACTTCATGCCTCTTGATGCAGTCTAAAATGTTAAAATTCCACTTTAACAAAATTCTCTCAGTTTTTTTTTTTTTTTTCCTGCCTCTGAACTTGACAATGTTTTCCTTATTTTTGCTGGGAAACAAATGTATCTGTTTTCTTAACAAATGGAAGTGTTTGACTTACAGATGCTACCTTTCAAATCAAAACCTACTAAAAATATGATATGGCCAGAGAACGTGTGACATATTTTTCAGTTAGTGGGTGAGAACTTTTTCTGCAGCTGTGCTGTGTGTCTTGGCAAGTGTTTGTCTGTGCAAATATTCCTTCCCCAGATTTATCAGTGCAAAATTTCTAAACTGCTGTTGAGATAGAAAGAAAGTATTGTAACACTTCAGAAGAAAAAAATGTTGGAGAACAGAATAGCTTTTTAGCATTCTACGTTTTAATTTCTATTTTCCCAAGCTTGAACACCACCCCAAGTGTAGGAAAAGAAGGTCAAGGAGCCTCTTTTACCCCAGTGATGGCATTGGGTAGGGAGGTCACTCCTTGAGGGTAGGAACTGGAAGCATATTCTGAGATGTGTGTGTCCTGGTTATGCTGCAGAGAGAGGGTGGAATATTATGGGTAGGTGAAGAAAATATCCTTCTCTTTTAGTAAGGTTGAAAGGAGTGGGAATCAGTGACCTTAAATTCAAGACTTTGCACTTTGAGTTGGAGGACGGCGAAACAATAGGGGAAATGAAGACTAATTCATAGTGTTTTCCTTCAGTACTTCCTGCAGTCTCCCCTGCAGTATGATAGCTTTGGAAATACCTGAATTTTGACAGCCTTTCATACAGTAGAGAAATACTGTGGGGTGTATGTTACAGAGCTCTTCAAAGACAGAATTAGCATCAAACAGTGTGATGTTAATGGCAGGTTCTTCTGTGTCTTGGCTGTTCTCGTTTATTTTGTGATTTGACAACAAGACATTTATGATTAAGAGACTCCAACACAGGTCTGTAGTTCACTCATCTACAGGTGAATGTTAACTCAGATGTGAATAGAATATAAAGTTACTGCACATAAGCCATTCCTGAAAAATGTTTTGTACATACCAGCTGTAATGTTTCTGACTGTGAGGTATGTAAAGATGTAAAAAAAAAATTGCTTGTTTTAGTTTAATGGTTCATTAATAAACATTAAATAGCAGCAATTTTGTCTTTGCTAACCCATTTCTTCATAAGACAAAACAGACTTACTTTACTATAGATATGTATGTGATAGCTGCAGGCAAGTTATTTTTATAATTAATTACAACATTGGAAACCAATCATATAAATATGTTACTATAGACCAGTCTCCTTAAGTCTAATTCAATTTAAAATTTGTAATTGTTGTGGTGTGCTCTCTAGTAATAATGGAATTCTTGGTGGTAACAAGGAGCAAGGAGTTGGCTGGTTTAGAGAACATCGTGGAGATTTCTCCTTTGGTTCCTCCCTTGTTTTCTGAAAACCAGAGGGTCCCTGGCAAGTTCTTTCTATTGCATTTATGGATGTGTTGTTATTCAAGTCACACAACACCGTGGCCAATTCCTCTCCCCAAAGCACCTACCTGCAAGGCCTTCAAACTCCCATCTCCAGGAGGTGGTATCTGTTAGCAGGATTTCCTCTGCCTTTATATTTAGAGTACCCACTGGAGAGGGTTTTCTGTTATGCCCATTTCACCAGGAGAGCTAAATAGGTTAGCGAGCTCCATTGAGCCTAATCCAGGGGTTGAGTATTTTAAGGTTATCTGTTGGACAGTCATTATGTTTTTCAAGTTTTCCATTACTTTTACACTTGACAGGAGTAACTTAGTCAAGTCATGATGCAATATCCATGTGCTTTGTAGGAATCTGTACATCTGTTTGGCAATGAAAATTTGATTTATTCTCCATTTAAGCTCAAGTGGGGTTTGAGTTTGACTGATGCCACCTGTCCATCCTAGAACTGCAGTCCTTCCTTTGCCTCCCAAACTGTTACAGTGACATCACATGGAAATGATGCATTTAGTAATGTTGCATGAGGCCTTTAGGATTATGGAAGAAAGTATGTCTGTAAGAAATTCATGTAGTGCATATACGGTTGGCAGGAGAGTTGCTCAGCTGTTAGAAATCCAAATCCTTTCTTATTTTAGCTTTAAAAGAAAAAGTATTGGAGGAACTGAGAAATGTAACTGTCCTCACTAAAGGCAATATAGTATACTCGGCTAAAAACCTCCACTTTCTATATTCTCCTTTGGAGGTAAGAATATTTGGCACTTTGCAGGAAGCTCTTGCTCAGCATTATGCAAGATAGGGCCCCATGACTGTTTAAATTTCCAGTTCTGTTCACAAGATATGTCCTTTCCAATCACTTTTTTAAAAAAATGGTTTTTTAGAGAATCATTAAACAGAGTCAGTTTTATGACAATGAGTTCTAAAAATATTCTGGGAACGGCAGACTAGTGCATAAAATGTGTTGCCTGCCTCCTCCCCCTAGCTCTTTCAAATAACTAGAGGTCATAACCCCCAAAATCTGGCTGTTAGCTGTTGGTTAGTAGAAACCAGCTGAAACCCTGGTAAGACAAATCTTCACAGCTGTATCATATGTCCTTTATTGTCAATATATCTGCAAAACCTGCCAACTGCTTGTCACTTAACATAAAGTGGATGCAGAAGGGGGTGCAGTAGAAAGAGAAACAGATCCTGCTGCAATCTGAAGCCACGTTGATCTGGTAAACTTTTCTTCTCTTATTTACTTCTGGTTATTTCCTTTCTCTGCTTATCCAGCCTATTAAAAATAGAGGCACGGTATGTATTCAGCCACTAAGTGCAGATTTCAAAAACAGCACTGCCTTTTGTTTTCCTGGCAGGTAATTGCCAGGCCTGTGTAACAAGTCAGCAGCTGTGGCCAGGTGGAACCACTGCCTGTGTGTACCACAAGGATGGAGAAAGAGGCTCTGATCCTTCAGGTTTTTAGGCTGGACTGGACACTGCCACAGACATCAGAGTACTCTCCACACTGTCTCAAAGCAGAATCAGCCTTGGCCCCACCTCATCCCTGTCAGGAGAGCCTTCCTGCTCTGGCTCAGCCTGCCAGGACCCCACACCAGTCCCTCCTGCAGTGCTGCCAGCATGCCAGGGTTGCTCCCAGTACCACAATTTCCAGCAAGATTTTGATCTTGCTGGGAATAGACAAATTCCATTACAAAGATACTCTTTCCTTGCTCAAGAGGATACAGATTTTAGAGAACTATTATATGGGGTAAGATGAGTTTATCTTTGATAATACTTCTTCTGGTACAAGAGGATGGGAGAATGTAAGAGGAAGGAAGAGAAAAGCTTGCTTACTTTTTCCATTGTTACCCTTCCAATATCACAGAAAGCAAGAATGGGATCTTATTCTTAAAACTGAACTTTTTTTCAAATTTTGGAAAAATACTGTGATATATCTTTGGAGGGCTTTTTTTGTAAAAAGGAATTTTTCTAAGGCAATTTGTAATTTATTAAAAGAGAAGTTGGTAGATAATAATTTGTTGGCCAGTTCCAGTTTTTTATTCCCATTTATGGTGGGTCTGATGCCCCATGGAAAGGCAGAGCAAGAGCTTCAGAGAGAAAACCTGCCCCACAGGGTGGTGTCCCCAATGCCTAGGAAAAGCTGTCCCCTCTGAAAACCAGACAGGTTCTTACCTGACCAAGGTCTCTAATCTCAGAAAAAGAGTCACAGAACAATCCTGCTCCATTTTTTAAAAGCTACTGGAAGAAAACAAACTATTGGAATGAGAATACCCAAAGCATTGTTTCCTGGCCTCCAATAAGGACCTACTTTTCCAGCCTTGACTTAACCTGCCAGCTAGTCCTGCAGGGAATTGTACTAAAGAGAAAGGATACAGATCATGCTCAGATTGCAGCTAATTATTAAAAATGGCTTAGTTATGTTTATTTTTAATTGCTTCAAACCTCAGTAGTGTAATGGAGCTATTAAGAAATAACTCTCTGAAAGAGTTAACAAAAAAAATTTAAAAAATCAGATAAGGTCCCCAATGCACTTTTGCATTTTATTGACATTTTAATTAAGACTCTAGTATACTTCAGGGATCTCTGCACTTAAATAGAAACCATTTTAATATGCTACACTGGCAAAGAGTAATGGATGAATACAGACCCATATTCCCATATGTTTTATGGTACTTAGTGATTCTTTTGTACAATGTATTATGATGTTAAGACATTTTATGAGTTTCTATTGGCTAAGATGAGCCATATCAAATTATAATTTTGCTCAGTGGATTTTGCTGTAAGCAGATTAAATAGGGCACGTTCTCTATTTATTGTACAGTTAGATCTGCCTGGTTTTGTTTTTCCTATTGTAGTCTTCATTTACTTTTCCCCTTAAAGTGAATATAGCAGGCATTATATGAAGAAATTGCTTGGCTCCATTTACCGTGATCTGAAGTTGTTCTTTGCTGGATTTTTTTTTAATAAAATTTGTTGGAGCTGAAAGGATATTTTTCCCCTGATAATATTGATTTAAATTAATTCTTATCTATTTAACTGTGCCACTAATGTGCCTGTGAATATTTTTCTTTTTAAATAGACAAGTTGGCATCTAGTAGTATTATCTGGGGACTCCAGTAAGCCAAGAGAGATGAGATTATTTGTCCCATTTTGGACTCAGGAACAGGACTGTGTGTTCAAGGGGTGACAAATGCAGTTTAACAATGCTTACTAGCTCAGGAGTTTTGAGGATTTTGAGTAGCACTGAGTTGTAACCCCACTCATGAGCACCATAAGACAGTGTGAGTACCTCTCCAGAACTAAATTAAGGTGCTCAAATGTGTAACTTAGTACAGCACCCAGTGGAGCCCTGAAGCTGGAAGGGGGAAAGTCCTGTCACTGCTGTCACGTGAGGCAGCTGAGGGTGAGAAGCACAGATGTGTTACAAAGTCAGGTTAAATGTTGATACCCACTTTTATTGTTTTTCTTTCTAGATATTTTTCTCGTAAGAGACTCTTTCTGCTTGGTAGTCTAAGTCCAAAATCTTATTCTCATGAGAATGTCAGTGTAAGCAGTTGTCCCCCATATCTCAAAAGCCATCTCCAAACAAGTGAGAGCAGCTGCAAGGCATGGAGGGGGAACATTCCAGCTGATTCAACAAAGCCTAAACTGGGGGGAGTGTGTTAGTATTGGTGGAGGGTTTGGAGAAAAAAGGCCTTTGGTATTCCATTTCTTTTATACTAGCAAAGTTTTAATGCTGAAATTTTATTTTGGGCAAAAAATATTAGAGGAAAATATGTCTTTGTTCAAACATATTTCTCATGGCATAAATGCAGTGTTGTAATTGAATGTGGAGTCTGATTATCTTTTAGTTCAGCTTTTCCTGTTAGATGCTTTTGCCGCTTCCAGAAAACTTTTACTTGCTCCTGAATTACCCTAATCCTGCTGTTCTATTTTTCCTTGAAAGCTGTCTCTTCTAAAACACTTGTTTTATTGTTCTATTGTGATAAATGATGTTTTAATTTAGAGAAGGTTGATGAAGAAGTGAAACTATTCAGAGAAATGAGGAATTTGTATGTTTGGTACCAGCAGCACCAGACAAAGCTGACTTGAAATCTGTAGATGCATGAAAGGAGAATGGAGCAGAGGAACAGCATTCAGTCACTGAGGATGTTGATGGACATGCTCAAAAATGGGAAAGGGTCCAAAAATACCTTCAAATTAAGCCATTTTAAGGCAAAGTGAAATAACATGCATGGATTTTCTTTTATATACTTTCTATTAAAACATTACAGTGGGACAAAAAAAAAGGAAGATGCTGCATTCAGGCTTTCTCACCCCTTTTTAGGATTTTGTTCAGAGTGTTCTGTACTTCTACATGTTAAAGACACACTGTAAGGGTAAGACCTCTAAGTAAAGATCATCCAAACTTCTTTGAGGCTAGCTGGATCCCAGCAACAGCTTCAAACCCTTCAATTCTTCCTTGTCACTGATAAAGCAGTTGGTACCTGAGGTCATACTACCCCTATGTTAAACATAATAAGTGATAAGTTTTATGTTTCCAAACTAATGTTCTATGAACCTTTGAAAAACAGATGAGGTAAGATGAGACCAGGACCTTCAGGTCCATTTTTCTGCAGCTTAGTGGTGAGTGATTTCTTTCTGATTGAGGTTTTTGGTGTGCTTCAGCACAATTCTGCCAGAAAACGGCCTGTATGTCACGGGTGGGAGCACTTCATTGGCACAGGGCTAAAGAGAGCCTTTGCCATAACAGCTCTCTGGGATTCATTAATCCATACAATTTATATTGCTCATTTGGCTTTAAGTGTATCTTCTCTGAGCAGGAAGGTTTCTGCCATGGTGCATGACAACATCTGTCAGCGCCTGTCCTTGTTAGCCACACAGTCCACTGAGATCTCGTGCTGAGGACCAAAAAGAAGGAAAAGCCTGACATGAAATTCAAGCCTCTCACATCCAGCCATGCTGACATGGTTCCCTGTTGCCTGATTAGGGGGATCCCAGCACCTTTGAAGATGGCTTTGCATGGCTGTGCCACACAGGCACTGGGGATGGTGCCAGCTGGGGAATTTGGAGGAAAAAATTCCATGGGTAACTCCAGCATTTGTTACATGTCGTCATAGAGGAATTTTTTTAGATGTTTATTGTAAAATGATGATTTCCCTCCTTTAAAAAAAGGCAAGACACCAAAAAACATCTCCCTGTGTTGATTCCCTCTCTCAGGTGCATTGATGGGTATATTTAGGCATTATTTTGCATGTTTGTAAATGAGGAGAAATCAATGGCATGTGAATAAGTGTGCTGCTTGATCAGGCCTTTGTCTGCATTCATGTTTAGTTAGAGCACAGTTCCCCCCCTTTTTCTTCCTCCTTATTAATGTCTCCTGGTTTTTGGTGCTCTTCCTTCCCCCCACCCCCTTCCCCACTCCATCCCCCCGCTCCTTGCAACAA
>VYZP01028638.1:60708-127941 GCA_013400635.1 Hypocryptadius cinnamomeus | reverse complement strand
CCTTCTGCCACCCACTGCTTCTTCTTCCCTCCAGAGGAGCTGATAAGCAGCTGTTTTTGGAGGCACAGCTAATGCCATCCCTCGGGGGGCTGTGGGTGAGGAGGGGGGTGCTGGTGCACGGGAAGCCGGGTGTCCCTCATGGAGAGCAGAACAAGTCACCTCCGCAGTCAGCGCAGCAGCCGCCTGCCTTAGGCCTAGCACGCCGACTTTATCTCCAAATTCAGATCTGGTTCACAGCCCCATGCCAGACATGTGCTGCTTTTTTTTTTTTTTTTCAGATGCCTAAGGAATTCCTTGGTATTAAACTTAGGGAGAGACAGGCAGAGAATGTGGTGAGAATGCGTTGCTTTGTCTGTTTTACCATGTGCTAGCAATAATTCCTGATGCCGTCTTGCAGGGGAGAAATACTGCCATGGTAGCTTTTAACATAAGCATGAAATCAGCAAGCTCCACTCTGATATCTCTTGTAATTAAATAGCTAATAATGTACAATTGTAATTTATACTAATGCTTTTGATATTTGGTCTTTATCTCGGAGCCCTTACCTCTTGGCGAGGCATCGTATCAATGTGGACATGGTGCTGAGGGTGGGGCGAGACAAGAAAGGGATCTGGGATACCTCATTATAAATGTGAGGCTGGTGCATGAACCGTGTCTGCAGCAATCAAACAGCTAATTGTTATGATTTTGCTGATAGTGTCTTAGCTGTAATATTCTGCACTGTGTCAATTTTTCAACCCTTAATGTAACATATTTGCATATCGAGCCATCACAGTGACTATCCTATCAGCTGTACTTGAGTGTGTGAATCAAAAATGCATTGTTCCCCGTGCCCTTCAGCATATCGGATCAAAAAGCAAAGCTAAGAGATAATTTTTATTTCAATTATTTTTTTTTTTTGGGACTTGGAGAAGTAATCGCATAGACAGTTTCCTTAAAGATAAACCCCTTGCTCATACATGCGTTAAAATTCAGCTTGCAAGGCACCTAGTGTGGCTGAAGCCTAGATAAAAGAATTGAATTTTTGAAAAAATGAAAAAAAAAAAAAAAAGAAGCCAGCGTTTAAAGTGTCCTGTGAAAGAAAGAAGGCATTTGGCCTTAGGCATGTGCATCCACAAGAGACAGCTTCAACTCTTATAAAGTGGGGAGTTTTGTGTGAGCACAGATGCATTTTGTTTTCCTATGAGGAAAAGATGATTAAATTATCAGAAACAAAGATAAAAAACCAGGGCTTCCTGGATATTCTTCTTTTACCTCCCTTGTGTCTCACTTACTCCTACTGCTTAGCAAAGGTGCTGGCTTTATCTCTCTAAGCTTTAGTTTAAATGTCCAACACTGCTTATTAATGAAAGTAGTAGGCTTTTGTTTATTACATGTGATAATGGTGAATATGACTATTTAATATAAATCTGACATTTAAATTCCACTTAGTTCCAAGATTCAGTTGATATAAACGAGTAACTCTTTACCCTAGAGTAAAAACTCCCTCAGTCTGCATTTTAAAGCATTGAAGTTTTCAAAGTAATCAGTTTTTTTCAGAGGAACCAAATTGTGAAGACATCTGTTATGTTATTAATTTCACATAAATCTTAAGCTCCTCAAGGCCTGAAATGAGGCTTCATTCAAGCCGAATTAATGAAACATGATTGTAAGTCCCTTGCATGGAAATGCTGTCATACAGTATTGAGTTGCTTATAATCACTGAGTAATCTTGCAGGCTGCCAAGGGAGAGCTACTTTAAATCCCTCCATAAAACAATATCTGAAAATATCAGAACACTAACTATATCCTGGAAGATTAATAGCAGATGAAAATTTCTATGAAATGAATCATTCTTTCTCAGTAAAGGATACAAACATTTCCAGTAACTGCAGATTGGAGCACAATCTATGATCCAGATGCGAGGTGCGTTTAAGCCCTGAGATTCGTTCTAAATACAAAGTTGCTTAAGTATGCGAGAATTCTATATAACAGAGAAAATGCTGGGAATTATATAGGTTTCTAATTCCATATGGGCCAAATCCTGAAGGATATAGTCAAAACTCCCCCTGACCTTTTTTGCCTCAGGAAGGACCGAGGGATTTGGGAATATGCGTAAATATTTTACCAAGTGAATGATAACTAATCATAATGAGTAAGAAGTAGCATTCTAATTTTGAATTCTTTTTTTGAACACTATTTGATTTTTGGTCTTTTAACTGAGCAAATGAAACTTGCTATTCCTTTTAAAAAAAATTAATACAACAGTAGCACACAACTTATTTTTAATGTTGAAACAGGAACTTTTGAGAGGCTTAACTGCCTTAATCAAACTTCAAAATACTTCATTGATCTCCAGCTGAATTGGGAAATAAAAATCTGCATATGATGTTTATTACACAAATCTTCTGAGTCCTGTTAGCTTTGATATTTTTTCCTTTTTTTTTTCCTTAAAAAACCCTAAAAAATCAAAGATGATTAAATACAAAGACAATCCTTTTCATGTAGTGGCATATTATGCAAACTAAATTATAAGGACAGTGTATATCTAGGGTGTGTGATACCTGGTAATTACTCCACAATTAGGAACCTTAGTGACAGTGGTATCTTACATAATGTGACTTTAGGTGCAGCTGTTTGAACCTGCATTACACAAGGCTTCAAAATGTCAGCAATTTCCTTCTGGATTTTCAGCTTAAAGATTTTTCTACTTTTGGCTGCCAACACCTCTCTCTGTTCTATCAGATTTAAAAGAATTTTTATTTTTCTCCCAAATGTTTTTGCTGAACATGATCAGGGCTTAATTAATTATAAATAAATAATTATAGCAGTTGTATATATGCTCCTGGTCAGCAGCTGTTGGTATTGAAAAATACTTTGATGTTTTATACAAGGGAGGTGAGAACAGTTCTAGGAGTAGTTGCAGGAGACTTGTTTATGTGTTTTGATGGTATGAATAAGATTTGTATTGCAGTTGTGAACATATCCCAGCATTTGAAGTTTGGACTGCAATGTGAGAGGCATTGTACACATGTAGAGTGTGAAATTTTAAGTGTCATTATAAAACGACAAAAAGCTTTTATATCTTTATCCTGTAGGATCCTGGTCTTGTCAGGTTGGCAAAAAGTAAAATGGACTCTCAGAATTCATTTTGGTGGGTCTTTTTTACATAAAATTCTGTATAATTCACAGAAGAAAGATGCACTAGCATCTAGCTGCACTACTTGAAATTCTGACAACCTCAGTATGAAATAATAAAGAAAAAAGGCAGCTAGGTCTGCGTTTTACCCATTAGTCAGATTCAATATTACTTCAAAGATGTTCCAAATCTGCATTTGAGTACCATATGTTGACACTGTGTTTTGGACACTGGAGATTACTTGAAGTACTGCAACCAAGACTTGTACTCTTCCTCTGTAATCCTTGGTCTCCAGGGCATTACTGAATTCAGAGAGAAGCAAACAGAGCAGGACTGGGGGTTTGTTGTGTTGGTTTGGGATTTTTTTTCTGTGCTTTTTTGGGGGAGTTACTCTCTGTTTCGGGTGGTGCTTTCTTGTTCACCTCTGTGAATCCATGTCAAAATAAACGGAGACCTTATCTAGAGAGTGCCATGCTTTGAAGTGCAGAGATGCAAATCCAAACATTGCATCACACTGTCAGATACAGAAATTAGTAGCATCCTGCCTGTCCTTTGAAGTTCAAGGCTGTGCTTCCATGGAGTGTATTTCCATACAGGAATCAGATGGAAGCTATTCAGACTCAGATAGCAATAATGATTTACTTGCAGTAAATCTTACAGTTTTTGGCCACACTTAGGGTATGATTTACTAAATACTTTTTGGTCAGATGTTACTTATTAAGATATTACTCCCTCCCCTCCAGCTATTTTTTAATTAAAGGCTGGAGATCTAATGTGTTTATTTTTTCTACACATATGTAAAAAATCAAATAACTATTATATACCAGAGTATTTTTTGCATCTTCTTAAAACACTGTGATTTACAAACTTTGATAGAAGGTAGAACTACTTGACTGCAGCAGCTGTTTAATTACAGTGGAGAGTATTTTAAAATGACAACTTCAGTGGTGGTCTGTTCTGAACAGTGAGGAGCATAAAGTAGGCTGGATGTAGAAGCGGCACATTGGTAACTGCAAAATTGTCAGAGGCACGAATTTCTAATGTTTAATTGCCTTTTAAATAAATACTGCCTCCTGATCATGGTCCTGCAGCCAACATGCTGTGACCACAGCTCCCTCTCCATCCCTCCTCTGGCTGGGATTGCTGCTGGCTCTCTCCTGTTTTCATGGTGCACAAGGGGAAGATCCAGTTTCTTACGTCTTTCAGCAAAAATTCTTAAAGCTGCTCCAAAGCTTGATTCAGCCAGCTTTGGGTAAGATCCAGCAGATTGGATTTTCTTTGGCTTCATTTGTAGGTCTTCAGCACCCACAGCTGAGGCCAGATTTTTATAGGTGCACAGTGCTTAACAGTCCATGGTTGATAAAGGTACTTGCAAAATGCAGTCCCCTTAATAGGTGAAGAGAGGCTTTCTAGACACCACTCAGACACCTGGACTTAAGCTTTAATATTTGTTCTGCTTCTTGAGCCATTTCCCTTTCTTCACTGTCAATGTAGCCAAGAAGATGGCATCCCTTGTTGTGAAACTTGACTCTGTGGAGATTCCCCTTGCTTCCAGTTTTGGATCTTTGAGTGTGGGAAGCTGCTGAAGCACATTTGTTATATAATGAGAGAAAATATCAGTTCTTTAGAGGAATGTGTGGTCTAGGTTAAGATACTATTCAAATTTGTGTATCCAGATACCCTGACCAAGAGCCTTATCTCTGTATTCAGCATCCCCTATGGGCTTCTAACAACAGATCAAAAGAGAATCATCCTTTTTTACAGTTAACAGACCAATAATGTTCTTTTTTCTCCCTTCATGATTCTCTCTCCTCAAAATTGCTTCTTACTGAGTTCTTTGGGCTTACACTGTGCTCAGAGGGAAACTAATGGGACTCCATTTATACAGTATAATTGCAATTTGAACAATAGATTATTTGCTTGACCATAGGGGGCACTTGTCTTTCACTTTAGATGAAATCGTTTGGAGAGAAAGGATCTTTGCAATACAGCTGCAAAACAGTAATGCATACATGTATGTGGATGAGAAGTATTTGTGCAGCCATATATTATATCCAAACCCTGAAAGGTGGAGGAAGGAATGAAAGAAAATGGAACTGCTTTGAAAAGAACAAACCATGAACTAGGTCTATATTTTATTTCTTTCCACTGGGCAAAAAATAGAAGCAAGATGGGAAAAATGAGATTATTTCACATGGTTCTTGTTGTTATGCAGATTGCCTCTTTAAACCCATACGTTCAGCACATCTGGCTCCCTTGTGAGTTTGCTGTTTGAGCTGGGAGGAAAAATGCACAGTGAGATTAAGGGCAAAATAAGGTGGAAGGACGGAAAGGGAGAATAGTTGTCGAGTGAGGACTAGCTGGACTAAGGAGAATTTCCCTGAAAAGCTCCAAATCTGTCTTGTCTTTCCTTAAACCTTCCCATCTCACAGCATCAAAAACTGCTCTCTTTCTCTCTCTCATAACTGTGAGTGGTCTGGGGCTGCTCTGTGAGCACTCCCAGGAGGGCTGACCGGCTTTGCCTGCATTTGCTTCTGTGTCCTGGTTTTCCTGCTGCTGTTCCTGTCTTTTTCCTGGATCATAAACTCCTAGGGACAAGGGCTCTGCTCTTCATGGTGGTGCTGCTGCTTGCACAGCTGATGGGTTAGCTGCTGGGACAAAGCAAATACCACCCACCTTATTTTTTTGTTCTGAAGCAAAGACAGCACCTGAGACCTCCCCTCACACATTCTCAAGTGAGGACTCGTTTGTTCACACTGTGCCAGTGCTTTGCTGTGCTCTGAGCAGACAGCTCTGGAAAAGCTCCCTGGGGAGTGCAGGGCTCTGGATGCAAGGCAGCCTCCTTCCCCCTGCAGGGAGGTGCTGCAGCCTTGTCTCCAGTGATCCAAGGAGCACATGGGATGTGTAGTGCTGGAGCACATGGAATGATGACATTTGAAGGAGGCTCTGTTGATGAGAATCTTACTGTACCACTTGTTCCGTGGTGGAACTTTTAAAGTCTCCATGAAATTTACCATCACCACGATGGACCTTGCAGAAGGAAGATGCTCATTAAAGCACCTACATGTTTTACACAAGTCCACACACACAAACCTGGAAATAATCATCCTGTATATCTGCTTGCATCACAGGATAGATGGCCAGGACCCCTATGAGTCAGCCTGCTTCTATACTGAACTGCTGCTTCCAGTTTATTCTTTATTCTGTGAAATATAGCAAATGCTCTGAGATCTTGAATGATCCTTGCTGTGAGGTGTGAACCTGCAGAGGACCTGCCTGGTTGTGGTCTCAGAAATCAGTGTTGAGGCTCACTAGAAGATAGCCAAGTGGGTTTTTTTTCCCACAAAATGTGTATTGAGGAACTCTGTGTAAGTGATTCTCTGCATTAATTTGGAAAAAATTTCTCCTCAGAGGAATTTTCTGGATTGTGTTCCTTTTGCTGGAAAAATCTTCCCTCTGTGAATGAGCTATTCATAGCTGTACAAGAGAGGCTGAAATGGCTCACATTTTTTCAGCAGGGTAAGCCATATCTTTTATCTGTTGTTACACTTCCAGCTGCCTGTGCACTACATGACTGAGACAATGCACCAAATAGGTCACATGTGTAAACTAAATCCTTATAAGATGTTACCAACACTGTTACTCTCTCCACAACTTGTTCTCAACTCCTCTGAAGAAAACTACTATTATTTCAGGTTATTTTAAGTCAGGATTTTGAGTTTATATCTTGCTCCCTCCCCTTTAGAAGATATATGAGCTTTACCAAATACTCTTAGACACGGGAACACAGGGCTGTCTTTTAAATGCTTAGAGTGGATAAAGACAAAGAAATCCAATGAGCTGTGACAGCCATATAACCAGTCTCTGCTAGCTGATCCTTGCAATATGTCTGTGGTTAGATATGCAGCTCCCCCAGTGCTTCCCTGCGGGCTCTCCTGCCCGGTGCTCAGAATGCAGCCTGCGCATTTTGGACACTGCTGCAAGCTGAAAGGGACGTGGGAGAAGATCTGTGGTTTGGACCTGAGCATTTAAAGGTTGTCACAACGCTTGTTCCTCTTACTGAACAGGGGAGAATTGTGTTCTTGCAAGCTGGTCCCCTCTGGAGTGCAGTTTGGCACACAGCTTTTGTTCCACTGTGTGGTTTCAAGGTGAACCCGTTAATTCAATATGACCCTTTTAAGAAGTCCAAACATTACATGCTGCAAGAGGGAAACAAAGCACTTAGTGGTATGAATCATGTTTTAAGATGGAGCAGAGGTGGTGTTTGTGTTGCCCCAAACAGTTCCATTTTCAGTGGAATGAATTTATCTTAAGAAATCTTTGGGACAAGTTACACCTAATTGCTTTTTAAATTTCAGTGATTTTGGCTTTGCTTTGGGGGAAGGGGGACAGTTTGGCTGGCCTAGGAGGCTTGTGACTGACTTTACCTGGCCAGATTATTTGAATTACCTTGTCAGTTTGGACTAACCTTTAAACAGTGCTTTTGAGCAGTCTGCCCTTTCTATCAGGTTAAGCCTTTGCTCCTGAAGATTTTCCATCAGAGCTCTTGCTCAACCACTTCCTTGGTCTAAAGCATCTGCTGGCAAAGTCCTGGAAGAGGACATAGAGAACATGCTGTCACGGGTTGCACTGCCTCCTACGGACTACTTTCATTTATTTAATCATTAAACTGAAATGGTAATGCTGTGATGCAGCAGGAGATTGGAGTTCCAGGTAGCTTGAGTTTGGGATCTGACTGGGATTAGAGAAGTTGCTCAGAGGGGTGTTTTATTTCCTGGCCTGATGCAGGAAAACCCCACCATTTTCTTTTTCACTAGCCCAGCATCCAATGGACAGCCTTGTCTTCATGTAGCCCTGGTGTAACTGATGGCAAGTGTATCTTCTTGTAATGATTTTCTGCTGGGTAAATAAGCACTCTTGAATCCAGCCCAAGGCAGCCAAATGTGGGATGAGGGGAGCAGGCATCCCAGAGATGTTTTCATGTGCTTTGCTGGTATATTTCCACTGAGTCCTGCAGAACACTGTTGTGACTCAAAAACATATTTTATTGCTATCTGTATTAGACAGAGAGCTCAACAGGTACTTAGAAATCCTGGGGGATGGAAATACTGTACCTCTCTAAACAGACAGAAATGTGTTGACTTTTCAACTGTGCAACACTTTAGCACTGCACCTTTCAACACCTTTTCTCCAGTTGTTACAATATCTGGAATTCTTGCTGGGGGAAGTTACTAGGGAACATCTGAAACATTGTTTCTATGAAACTTTTGAAATATTATTTCAATAACATTTGGCCTCCTGAACTTTATAATGTGATTTATGCTCAGGAATATTTTGGATACTTTGGTGGTCTGCTTGGTGTCCTGCCAGTCATTGCACACCTTCCCCTCTTACCTGTGAGGAGCCAATGAACAGTGGTGCTGGTGGCAGTGGGGCAGCCATAGGATGGGGAAAGGGGAAGGAATAGCTAGAGGTGACAAGAAAGACAACATTTTCTGAGATTTATTTGTGGAAGGATGGAGCACATCTGAAAGGAGAAATAATTTCAGAGAAGCAAAGGTAGATCTAGGGATGGCACCCTCTGTTATGCAGAGCTGCCTGGTTTGTGTGTGTTAGGAAAGCTCTCTGAGGAGATGTAGAAGTGCTGCTCAGGTGAAGTGCTGCAGTCAGCTGTGGCTTTTTCTGCAGTGTCTGCAGCCCTCCAGCCCGGACACTGGCTCACAGGCACAGCATGGCTTGGGCAGTTGGAATATCTGGGTGCTGCTTATGGAACTGTTTGCTGTTATGTCTTCTGCTCACACTTTCCTTTGTTCCCCACAACTGTGGCTGCTCCAAAAAAATTGTAATGCTCACAAATAAGGAAAACTGTAGACATTCTATGAAGAGCCATCACATTGAGAGTGTGATGAGAGAGTCCAAAGAGTCCATACATTGCTGCAGTGAGGCAGGAAGAGAAACTTTTATAATTCATGAGTAGTGAAAGCTTTCTTTACTTCTGGGATAAATATTCCAACCCGTTAGGTATACTTTATATGTAACATTTACATCTTGCTGAGTGATTAGTTTAAACAGCTATTTTTATCCTGCATTTCAGCCCACAACTCTCTAATGTTAATTAGTATTAGGAAGGAAGTATGTTTTCTTCACATGCCATAGCAAATGTGCTTTATATAATGATTACAGAACTTGTTTGATCTTTTGTTTTTACTGAACACAGTCTACAGCACTGACGGCAAACTGTTTGGTTTTAGTTTTCTTGTGCCCTGGGCTGTTTTCCACTGTGTGAAATTGCTGAACTTTTTTTTTAGGTGTTTTTTTCACAATCATTGAAACTGTTGGAGTAAGATGGAATTTATTGTAAAGGTTCTTTAAATTGCTGTCTTTCAGTGAACAGTTCAAATAACTCCTGCCTCTCCTTGTTTTGGGAAAGTTTGAGGGGCACAGTTAAAACTGGTAATGTCAGAAGTTTGGACAGAGGTGTTCAAAGGTCATGAGCTGTTCAGGTATTGAACAAGGAGGGCATTGGGGGTGGGGTAGCCAGAAGGTACAAATCTTAGTGAATAGACATTGCCAAATATTTAGAAATCAATTATATGGAACATCCACAAATTGCACAAGTAGAGGAGCTTCTATGGTTGTTCCCATTCTGCATTCATGATTGTAAATAGTACAGAGACAGTTTTAATTGATACATATACACACAGAAATAAAGGCATAATTATAGAACTCTTGAAAGGTTTTTTTTTTGCACTATTATGAACAGAGGGGAGCTGCTGATTCAAGCCCTCTAGCTCTAGGAAAGGGAGAAGTATGAACCTGAATACAAATTTTTTACTTCCTTTCTTTGGTACTTTGAAACTTCAGATCTAGCACTTTGCCTGAATACTAAATGTCTATAGTTTCTAAAAAGGTTTTCCTCCCAAAATTTCCTAGAACTACATAAAAGCACATGGAAGAAACCACTTGTCATTTTAGACCCCACAAAAATCAGCTTGATGTTTCTCTTCATTAATTTAGAATAAATTATTATTGCAGTTGCTTTTTAGCTGTGAACCTGTGACTATGAGTTCTGTTTTGGAAAGTGGCATAGTTCATTGTAAACAGTTACATCCCAGGATCAAACTACTGATCCAGCATGTCAGTGTGGAGAAATTAGTGGATTAAGAGTCCATAAGGCTTTTAAAGACTGGACTGAAAGTGCTCTACAACTTGCAACTCAGCTCTGCATTGATGGACTGAACTGATTTCTACAGAAAATGCACATATATTTTGCATTTCACTGGCAATGGATGCCAATTCTATTTGCAATCACCAGGTCTGTGATGCTTTTTCATTAATTATATAGAATTCAGCTTTCCTACCTGAGGCTTCATTACTGCTGTACAGCCTCCATATCTGTAGGTGTTCAGCACTGAGATTTCTAAAAGAAAACTAAATAATTGTTTAGGGTGTAGGAGAAGGAAGCTAAACTCACAGAACAACCAAGGAAGAAGAAAGGCAAAGAGCTGAAAGAAGAAAGGATGAATCCATCAGTGTGAGGGGCGTGAGTCCTACCTCTGCCCTGACAGGGGCTCAGCCAGGGTTTGGTGTTTCTGGGATCAGATCTGTTCTTTCAGAAGATTTCAGAAAGCTCAGTCTGCTTCAGAGCCATGGTCTGGGGGTCAGTGTTCCACTTAACTTCCTGGCAAGATGGATCAGTTGGAATATGGATCCAGTGCCCCACAGTGCCAAACCCCTTTCCCTTCCCTCGCAGCTCTTCCTGTCCTTCTGCTGCCTTTAAGGCAGGGGTTCACGTGGCTGATGCTTTAATAGGGGTGAGATCTGTCAGCGTGCCCCAGCCCCCAAGTTTTGTTTTAGCTGTTTTTCTTTGGTGCGTGTGAAAGGAGAGGGGAAGGAGCGGCTGCCCGGCAGAACGGGAGCGGGCGAGCGGCAGCCGCGGGAAGCGCTGAACCCTCGCAGCGGCTGAGCCGGAGTCATCAATAATGCAGAATGAATTCCTGCTTCCCTCGGAGCTGAGGAAATAATACCCAGCTGGGATTGAGCGAGTGGTAGGGGACACAGCACCCTTGAGACGGCAGGGCTGGAACTCCTCAAGGGGAGAGCTTTGGAGAATTGAGTTTCGCCCTGCGTATGCCTGATTTCTTCTCCTGCCCACTAGAAAATTGAGAAGTCAATTGGCCTTTTATTGTTGGGCTTGAAATGACTTCTCTCTTTTTTTTTTTTTCAATTAATGTTTTATTGAATTTTGAGAAAGGTAGATTTACAACCGCCACCGCAAAGGAGGGGAGAGAGAAATAAATATAAAATATTCAGGCTGGGCAGTGAGGAGGCTGGGCTGGAGCCTGTGTCCCCCCTGAGACAAAGCCCCTTCCCAGGCCTCAGGAGCAGCCAGAGGTGCCTGGTGGGAGTCACCAGTACGTGTTGCACCTCGTGGGGGCTGTGAGGGTGTTCAGGTGCTTTTTCTATCTCAGGGTGAAGGTGCAGGCTAATGTTGATATGGGTTTTTTTTTTCAGTTCCCTTGTCTGGTCCACAACCATTTTATCTGGAGATTGTTCAAAAGCAAGGAGCGCTATTGCCACTCATATACAGCAGTTCCTATGTGGGTAATGATTTGTGAAGATACCAGCCCTTGCTCCTTCATGTGAACAAAAAGAGTTGCAGGAATAATTGTGGTGAAAGAAAATAAAAATAGTGACGCTGAGGATCCAGTTTGTTTGTAAATTCAAACATTTATGAAAGTCATTTTACCATGTCTATAATAATTGGTATCAACACACAGTAACAATTAACTGTAGCTGTTTTCTACAGCAGCAAAATCTTGTGCTAGTGCTCAGAAAAAAACAAACTCAGGTCACCTTGCATGGAAAAGCATTGAATCTAGTGATAAGCATTTCATCTGATTTTAATAAATGTAATCCTGGCTGTTATGACCTGTGCCATCTGTAACATTATGCAATGTATCTGTTACGTACAGGAGATGTGACATTGTATGAGGAAGTGGCAGTGACGGGACAGAATCTGACAGCTCAGCTCTGCAGTGTGGTGGCAGCACTCTTCTGCAATAGTAAGGCCTTTATTTATTTTTAAGATATAGATTAATTTGCTTTGGCCTCAAACCCCTTATGTCATATGTTCTGATACTGTTATTTAATTTTCAATTTATTCTGTTTTTGAAATGGCCACAAGTGAGACAACAACATTTTCTAGCTAAAAACTTTAGATTATAAGAAGTTCCAGACATTTCTGAGATGATCTGATACAACAATTTGCTATGGATGAAAGTCTGGCTTCCACTTTAACAAACTGGAATTGGAAAATATTTCTTACTTTTCACATATTCTACATCAAAGCAAAAATGACTGTGATTATTTACCAAAAATTGGAGGCATATGTCAGGTTACAGTCTCCTAAAAGACTCTCATATTCAATAAAAAAAGAAATTGGATTCATCTTAGGTTAGATGGTAGATTCTCTTTGTTTGAGCTGTCATTCTGCCCTGTTTTGGCAAGTTGTGATTAGAAAATGATTACTCCATCCTTAAAGTTTAGCTGCATACCTGAAGGAGTGTGGGCAGATTAGCAAGAACTGCTGTTGCTGTCCATGACAGGTTCTCACACATCTTTGCACTCGAGAATGTTTTGCCAGCATACATCTCTGCTGTTTTGTGCATTACATTTGGAAGCTGGGCAGAAAGGGGAGGCTGAAGATTCCCTGGCCTCCAGTGTTTTATGAGGGCATCCCTCTAGCAATCACTGTCTGTGTGGGGTAAAAGCAGATTTCTCCCTTGAGACGAGAATCCAGCAACTTTGCCAAATGCACAACCTTCCCTCCAAACATTCTGCTGCTTCTGAGGCCAGGAGACACTTCTCTTGTCCAGGGAGGGAGGAGGTGGTGGCAGTGAACCCTGACCCTCAGCCTGGGCACCAGGCTGTCCCTCCTGGCAGTGCCAGCACAGCCCTGCTGTCCCCTCCATGACTGCCAGTGCCCACACACTTCACTGCAAGATGCTCTCCCGTGTGAAACGAACTGCTACAAAATGTAGGTTGTGCCACTAAATCTCAGAGAACAGTCTTATTTCCACTGCACTGGATGTGAATTGAAAGAAGTCCAACTGTAGAGTAAAACCCTGAGGTTTCCTTTTAGGCCAACCTTATTTGATTTATTTTTCCCTCATTTAAAATGGAGCTTGAGTCAGGGTTTTGTACTCTCTGCTGAAAGACTTGGAGCTATGTAAAACTGTGATCTCTTCACTTAGTTTTGAATGGCCTTGCTCAAACACAGGAGGTCATTAGGAAACATTTCCTACCTGCTTTTCTGCCCTCCTGCCTTTAGGGGAAGTTCACAGTTCCTGCAGCCTTCAAAAGGTAGAGTTGGCTGAGCTTCTGTTTAGGAGCTTCTTGCAGGTAATTCAGAAGTAAGGCTTTCATGAGCCCTCCTGACCAATTTCAGTATTTTCTGACAGTGTTTTTCTCTTCAGAGACACTGCCACAGGAGACCTTTCACTTGTTAAGCTAACTAATCACTTACCAGTCTTTAGGTGATTCCCTCACAGAAGCCAGATTTGCTTATTGTGATGACTCTGAAGTACTTTAAATATCACTTGACATTCCCCACATTAAATTGGTCCTACCTCAGTATAATTCCGTGTGTTTTGCTGAAGCGTGTTGGAGGTTAAGGTCTGAGACATGGAGCCATCCATGTGTAAGGAGGCAGGATGAGTGCTGGAGTTTCTCAGGGCATGTTTTTGCTGGGCCTACAGCAAACCCTCACTGCTTGTTTGACAGGCAGATAGTCTCAGATTTTATGGACAATGGCTTTGTAAGGCATTCAGATATTTTTTAAAATGTGCTAACCAGGAAGTTCAGAAAATTTGGTGAAAATAATGTCTGCTCAATAAATATTAAGACTTCTTCTGGATGTTTTATGAAGCTTCAGTCTTGCTGCTTTTGTGGTTGCTTGGATCAGAATCGTTCTGAAGGCAAATGGCAAGAGCTGAAAATAATATGACAGTGTGTGCTGCCGCAAAAGATTTCTAAGAATGATGCTTGTGTAGTAATAATAATATTGGGGCTCAGACATGCTCCACTGAGGTCAATGGGCTGGTAGAGAAATCTTCCTCATTTCATAGCAAAGTACTTTTTTTTTCCCCCCACCATTTCTTTCCAAATCAGGGTTGTGTCATGTGATGCCATCACTACTATCCTGTGTCTTGGTTCAAGCACAACAGAGTGTCACAGAGGGTTGCTCTGCTCCTGTGCAATCCATGAAGAATTTGTACATTCTTCTGTGGCCACTTCCCCTCACCTCAAATACAAACTTTAGATGGAGAAATTAATGTTTTGATCTTTTGTATACAGAAAAAAGGCTTATCACGCTAAGCCATTAAATGTTCATGCACTGAAAGAGATTTCACTTTAAATAGAATGAAGCCCCTGTGGAATTCATTGCACAATATTGTGTCCTTTTGTTCACTTTGTTAAAGATGGAGCCTTGTGCTATAACTCCTTTCCTTCTATTTTAACTGTACATGAAATACCACATCTGAGGTGCAGGATTTATCTTAGTCTATCAGCTCTACTGCTGTGTTCATGCTGCTGCTGTATAACCCACTTGGGAAGTTGGCATGATGTGTTACCATGATTTGTAAGGAGGATACAAGTATTTGTATAGATTTCCCTCATTTAGCCTGGAAGTTGTACAATTACAGGTCCTCTGTTTAATAGAACAAACAAGCAAAATTTGTATATGTACTGAAAGGGAAAGAAACTTTATTTAAGTCCTCTATTTATGCCTTTTCACCCTTTGACCAGCTCTGAAACAATGACTGTACAGCACTAATATGTGGCAGTATTCAACTTTTATTGGGGGGAATATTTACTTTTATTTCAAAAGTAAGTATTAAAGATCAGGAAAAAAAAGAAAACCCCTCTGCTGGACTGATGGAAAATTTATGGCTATATAAATGAAAAGATCAGCCAAACTTTACAATGACAGAGAGCTCAGTGGGTTAAAGCATGGTGTGAATAATGCCAGGGTCGGGGGTTTGGTCCCCATATGGGCCGTTCACTGAGGAGTTGGACTTGATGCTCCTTCTGGGTCTCTTCCAACTCAGACTATTCTGTGATGTTATTTAACAAGCAGGAGAGCTTTAGAATTTTTATATTACTACACAATATCTGCAGCTATGCGTACATAAAAGCAGAAATCAGAGTTATAGTGGCTTTTTTAAAAAGCCAATTGGATAACAGAAGGTAATATTTAAAATTGGGGTCTGAGTTGCCACTGTGTTTTTGCTGTTTTACTTTGTGGAATGCAATATTTGTACTTTCGGGGTGAAGCCTGAGAAACAAAGTGCAGAAGCTGGTTCTCTCTAAAACCTACAGATTTGTGCAGTGTGTTCCTCCTGCCAAAGGACCTAGTGCAGGCACCTATGGGATGAATCTCATTATTAAATTACTGAAATTTTCTTTATAATGGCAGGAAGAAGTTGAAATTATCAATATTTGGGTCTGAGGCTTATGTGGAAATCTACTTTGGCAGTAGTTGCCATTGTGCTGGCAGTTGGTGTCTGTGCCAACTCACAAAAGGAAAAAGGACAATTTTTCTATTGTATGTGGACATGGGTTTCACAAAACTGAGATGAGTGATGTAACCAACAGTAATGGAGCTTCTGTCTCTCTACAGAACATTTGCTCTGGACTGAGCAAATCTTTGATAAAGTTGAATCAAAACCAAAACTATTCTGAACAGAGCCCATCAAAAATACAAAATATTTGTGAAAAATGTTGGTTATTTTACAAGCAACAGTAACCAATTTATAAAACACTTTGGGATCCTTCTCCAGGCAATCTAAATAAATCTGTTATGCTAGGACTGCAGGTGAAGAGCTGATCTCTGCCATCAGGGTTGATGCTCTTCTGTGTATCTGGGCAAGAGCAGTGGATTCAAGGAGTTTTTGTGAGGGAGGGATGGTGTGAAAAGTGAGGAATAAGGTCAGGGCTTAGCTTTTGTTAACACCTGCACAGTATGTAATGAGAAGTCAAACAAAATGCTGCTGTCCTCACACAGCAGGAGCCAGGGCAGGGGCTCTTGCCGTGGTGTTGCTTTATTTACCTGTGTAACAGGGCTCACAGCCCTGTCACAGGACAAAATCTGTGCTTTCCACTAAAGCAAAGAGGAGCTGTACCTTCGGAAGCACCGGCTTTTGGTGGCCACGAGAGCTGTGGGCGAGCCTCCCCCACACTGGGTGACACCTCCCTGCCGTGGGTTCAGTGTCACCTCCCTGCCGTGGGTTTAGTGTCACCTCCCTGCCATGGGTTCAGTGTCACCTCCCTGCCATGGGTTCAGTGTCACCTCCCTGCCGTGGGTTTAGTGTCACCTCCCTGCCATGGGTTCAGTGTCCCTTCCTAGGAGTGGCTGTGTGCAGAGCACACCGAGTTCATGGCTCCTTGTAGCGCACACTTCAAATGTACAGTTAATATCCAGCAGATACGTGGGAAGGCAAGCAAGCTACCTTTCATCTCATGTTTGTAACACAGAAAACCTTCAATATTGAGAACAGATAGACTGGAAGGTAGGTTCACATCTCTCAGCAAGAGAGCTGTAACTTAAATCTAATACACCTGATCAAGGCTTTCTCTCTGCCTTGTAGGTATTTTAATACAAATGTGTCTTTCATTTGACTGATTGAAGGTCTCCAACCTGCAATAAATGAAACATCTGATCCCCTTGAATCCAAATCACTTTTTCTTTGATTTTCTTTTACTTCTATTTCTTCTTTCTTTGTTCTATGGCTAGAGTCGAATTTCCCTTTAGAAATTGAAAGAATGTGTGTGGGTTTTTCTGCTCCTCTTACAGTGAGCCTGTGCAAAGGTCGAGTGGCTAGTTGACTAGCATATTAAGACAGAATTCATTTCACAGACAGTCTGTAGTGATGTGCTTTACATATCATTATCATGCTGAATTGAGGGAAACTGATTATACAAATTAGTTACTGTACATTATTCTCCAAAGCCTTTTATTTGCATAACCAATAGATTTTATGCAAAAGAATATCCTGAAAAATCATACATGATCATGTATAGTTGAAAGAAAGTTGTCATTATCTAGGTAGGAAAATAAGCAGACATTATTCAAAATTTAAGTTTAAATTATTGTGTATCAATTAGCTTATGCCAGATGTAGTCTTTAAAATATAATTCCTGTAAACACAATTGTGCCTGCAGTCCGGAGTGCTGGGAGCTGCTGATTCCAATGTTCTCTATAATTATGTCTTTGTATGAATCAATCAGTTTAAATATAGAGCGACAGTCTGTTAAAGCCATGACCTCCGTTGGGTTTATTTTTTACTTGGGTAGTCATGTCTCTTTCCAGATGTCAGTGACATAATTTGTATGCTCAGCATTTCTTGTGCAGAGATTTTTTTTGGGGGGGTGGGGGGGAGGAGAACCTTCAGAAGGAGAGGGGAATTGGAAATATTAAGCTGTAGGATCATTGAAAGTGTTGCTTTTAATCTGTAACTATAACCATGTTTGTGGTGAAGTGTTAACCCTCCTGCACGTGAGCACACTTAGTCTTTGCATAGATATTGCGCTGGGTATTAAAATGTTTGTCAGGCTGGAGAACAAAGAACACGTGACATTATGGACTGAATTCATAGTTACAATAAAAGCAGCAATGAAAATTCAATAAGGGGACTGGAACCAACAGTGTCTTTGTAGTTTTTATCTCTGCTAGGGTTTCCAGAGGAGCTGTTAGTGATTAGGGGCCTCATCCTGTGCGTGTTAGCGAGCTGCGCTCCGCTCGCTGCCCGTGCGCGGCACCGGGCGCTGAGAGCTCCCGTGGGCGGACGCTGCGCTGGGGACACGCGGCTCCCCACGGCCCCAGGGGGCCTGGCAGGGTGGCACCCGACAAGGGATGGAGAGCAGAGGAGAGCAGTCATTCAGAGTTCATTTTGCCTTTATAGAACTTCCTAGGGATTGGAAACATGCAGCGACATCCAGTTGGCAGAGGAGATGAAACGCTGAAGTGCACTGCGTATGAAAACTAGACTTTATGGTTAGTAGGTCTCCAATGTAAAACTGCTAAAAATAAGTCCTTAAAACTGTTGCAGCCCTTTTCACCATTTCATTTCCCTTACATTTCTGTGTTTGTAGTAAACACATCTTTGATGCTAAAACTGGAAGTGTTTTATATGCTCATTTTTCTGAACGGAGACACTCACCTGACTTTAACTTCAATGGAATAAGATTGTGTTAAAAACACCAATACTTTGCTCTGACAAGATGTTTGGATGAAAGCCTGATGCCTTTCAGAAATGGTTCTTTTTCAGTGAAACTTCAGGTTTATTGTATTAATCACAAAATTCTAGTTTTAAAGAATAATTTTACAGAAATTTCCATGTTGTATAAAGTGTTTATTTACATTTTAATTAGAAGGAACTATTTTATTTAAATATAAACACTTTCAATTGCATTCTTTTTGCACCTATAAACTTTAATAGCTGTGGACACTGATATTGTTTTGGGAACTTGTGAGATTACATATGCAATGTATGTAGTAACGTAGTTTCAAGGGAGCTACATTTTTATTTCTTCTAAACTTTTGAAATAACGATCGAACTTTCAGCTTTTCCTTTGTATTTTTTCTTTGGGTTAGTTTCAAGCTGGAGTGAAAGCCAGCAATTGTGAGGTAGCGTGGATTTGACATTTTCTCATGTACCCTGCATATTATTTGCAGTAAGATTAGCATCAGAAGAACTGACTTAGATCAGTTGTCTTTGCTTATGCACACCCTATGTTTCTCAGATTTTTGGGGGGATGGGGTGTGTGTACTGATATTTAGTTTCCCCATCCAAGCATACTGGATCAGCTCTAGCTGGGTGTTTGTGTCAGAGGACTTGCCAGGTGGAGTGTATAGGTGGAGGATAAAATGAAAGCAAAGAAGGCAATGTAAAAAATTAGACATTGGAATGGGTACAAAGGAGAGCCCGTGTTCATTGAGATTACGGTCCTGAAATGAGCAGCAACGAGCTGCTAAAGCAATATGGACCTGTCTGGATAGAAGAGGCTGCTTAAACCCAAGACCTAGATGGTTTAAGCTCCCTGGTGTATGGCTTATAGTTGTCCCCAGCTGGGGGAAAATTCTGTCTCCAGTGACATGTGCACCCATTTAAAACCAATGAAAGCTGGAGATGTGAGATACCAGGTGCTTCAGCTTTTGTTTTGTGTGACTCTTAGCAGAGAGTTCCCCTGAAATGCATCTGGGCAAGTTAAACCTGTCACTCTTGTGACAGGAATACTCACATAAGTAGCCATAATGTATTAGTTCTTGCAAAATATTTAAGGAATCTGGCCTTTGGCTAGTAGTATTCTTCAGATGTCACTTTGCTTTTAGCAGTAAAAGAAAAGTGACATTTTTGCCCTGAATAGTACATTTATTTTGAAATTAAGTAAATGGCAGAACTGCAGCTCTCTTCCTCTGCTGCATAAATCCTCTTTTAAGTTCAAAGTGTTCAGACACATAACTCTAAGCTCTCTCTTCCTGGTGCTCAGTGGGCTACCTTACTTTTTTTAAAATTCATGACAGGGTCTCAGAGCAGGGCTGGCAACCTCAACTAAAGTAACTGCTGCTTTTATTTCCCTATGTCTTTGGTTCTCTTTTAAGGTCTCAAAAGACCACACAAACCAGCTGACAGAGCAGGAAGAGAGATGAAAGATGGAGATGGTAATTTTCAAAAAGAAATTGTGTTGCAACCGATGAGTTCTTTATGACTTCTACTTAAAAGCATAAATCAGCCCAGGTTCAATTAAAATTGCATCTAAATTGAACTAAATGAGCTTTTCCTGGTTTAGAGTTTCCTTATGAAAGTTTTGTACATCTCTGAATAGCAATTGCAAGTTCTCAGGAAGCTTAAACCATGAAAGCTCTGAGGAGGATTTTAATGCCCACTCCTGACTCCCACCTCTCACCCTATAATTTTTCTAATATTGAAGGCTAAATTCTTCATGAAATATAAGTATAAACAGTGCTTAAATAATGACTGTGTTCTCTTTAAACATTGTCTTATTTGTTCCTGCTGCCTTACTGTTTTAAAATTAATTTTGGTTTTGTTTGGCTTTTCAGCAACATACTAAAACCCCCTAGATCTCAAGTATGATTGCAGGTATATTTAAAAGGTTAATTTAAGAGCAATTAGCAAACTCCCTTCACCAGAAGTGAAGTAGCAGAGGCTGGACAGGCCCAGATTTTGCATTCAGTGAACTCTCATGCTGTATGACAGGTTTCCATCACCTTGACTTGGCTAAGGTTTACTTGCATTAGAAGGCAGTGGACTAGCAACACTTTTTTGGTGGAGATGTCATACTCAACCAAGACTGACATTTTATAGAGGAGTAGAAAAAAAAAGGCCTTGGAGATTGGTCACTGAAATTAAATCTTCAGTATGAAATGCATAAAGAGTCTGAGAAAATCCTTGGAGTTTCTGCTGGAATGAGTAGTTTCAGGGAAGTCATCCAGCACTCAGATCCTTTAAATCAATCAATAAAATCTTTCTTTATAGAGGAATAATCTCATGGAAACAAATATTCCCCCTTGCAAATCTTCTGAAACCATTGCCAGCCAATGGAAGCACATTTCATACTTCTTGCAGATCCCATTTACATAAAAATCCAGCCACCCAGAACTCAGCTAGAAGGGACTGGTGTAATGTGAAGGCATTTTTTGAGCCAGAAACACTTTATAAAGAAAAAAACCAACTAGTTTGACATAGACCAAAAATGACAGTGTGAGTGGATCACCTGCCTGAACGGCTCTCAAGCAGTACAGCTCTCCAACCCCATGTCATCCTCTCCTGACCCCTCAAGAATTCCTTTGATCTGCCATGAAGACATCAGCCTCCTGGGCTGTCATCACCCTGCAGGAGGTGCTGGCCTGCCCAGTCACAGGTGCAGTGGCCATGGCCATCCCCCTTTGCTCCAGAATCTGCTGCTCTGTAAGGCTGAAACACTCGGTGGAACAGCTGCAAGTGCCTGAACGATGGGTTTAATATTTAAAAACTTATAAAAGGAGGGGAAGCTACAGTATTTTCATAAGCAGCCTCTTTCCTCTTGTAATGCTGCCCACTAAATTAACAAATTTGGCCCTGCTTTCACTTGTTTTTAAACATCACAACTTCACCAGGCAATCAATTGCATCTGTATCTTGCTGCAAAGATTTCTCATCTGGACAGCAAGGCTCCTGTTGTGGTCTTCAGTCTTTATGTGAGTGTGCTGGCTCACAAAGCAAAAGCTGAAACTCTTACAGAGGTTTCATATAAAATCCTTGGTTATGAGAGTTATTCACCTCCTTGTTTTCCACATTGACAATACTGCCAGGTTATTGCAACTCTGAGGAGTTCCACTGATTTTGCAGGGGCTGTAGTAGTTTGCACTGTGGATGAGGTTTCAAAGCATAATGAAATCGCTTGTGAATCTGTTTTATTTCATGTAGCAATGGAGTAGGAGAGCCTGAAAAGCAGTCTCCCTGATGAGCAGGTGGCAGCTTTCAAATGAAGGGTAAAAAATTCTTAAGGACCCTAATTTGATCGTTTGTCATGACCTGGTTCACAGACACCACTGAGCATCAACAGCATTTGAGTGCCGGGTCCTCCAGGGCCCTTTGGAAGCCTCATTCCATACAGGGGATTGGGATCCATATGTGAAATCAAAGTCCAGCCAGATGTAGCAGGATTTTGTATGCTACTACCCTGACTCCTTGTATCAATAAAGAGATGTTTTTGTAAAATAGGAACAAACTACAATTCCACTGGAATGTAGTAATTTTCAGCTCGATTGTGCTGATGGCACAGAGCCCAGAGCCTCAGGCAGCCGTGGAGGTGACACCTTCAGGAGCACAGCCTGCAGCTGGCTGGGGAAGGGAGAGCCCCTTGTCCTCACCCCCACTTTGGACTGAATTGTGCCTCTTCATAAACAAGGAGGGCAGTGCAACTCTGCCCAATTGAGTTAAGTTGTGTAAGATCTGCTTTTTGAATATTTCCCCCACTGGTCCGAACAGAGCATTTAAAAAAAAAAAAAAAATCCTGCAAAATCACATTTTAAAAGATTTTGGATTCTGTTTTTTGACCTTTTAAATTTTACTTTTGACCTTTTAAATTTTCTAATTTTTTATACTGCAAATATATAATTTATTTTGGGCAGTTAGGACAGAAATTCAATTCTCTTCCTTCTATATCAAGTATATCAAGAGATGATGTCACAAATTTGCTGATTTGCTAAAGGAGATTTAATTGATGCTTTTAAAAAATGTCATTTATATGAAAATAACAGTTTTCATCAAGCCGACCAACCCACTGTATTTTTGCACTTTTCAAATAGCTTTTCTGGCTAGTTTTGTCACAAGCAAAAGGAAAGATTTGAAAATCCCTCTAATCTGGTCCTTCTTAAAGTCCTGCTTACTGCTCAGCACAGCATTAGAAATTAGCCAGTACTGAGAAATGTATCACACCAGAATGATGCATTCCTTTAGGAAATGGACTGAAAATAAAGCGGGAATGCAGTGTTTTGGTTTTAATATGTTGATGAACCTGTCAGAGCAAAGAAAAACCACTCTGACTCCTCTGCCTGTTGGAACACAGCAGCCAAAGCTGTAACTGAGACATCACAGGACAGGTGCTTTGCAAAGTACAGAATATAAGGAAAGGATTATGTGGCTTTCCTGTATGATCAAGAGGTTGGTCCTTGCAGATTTCAACACCCTACATCCCTATTTGCTCCTTGATCCTGTGTCTTTTATGTTAATAAATAATCCTGTAGATTTGAAATGGCTTTTCACACAAGTAATTAATTTCTGTGCCTGCCAATTAGCAGAAGTCTAATTTAAACCTTTTAAAGGTTATTTTATTCAGAAGTGAGTTTCACCTTATTACACATGACCAGTGCTAATCATTGAAGTGATTCACAGGCATGAGGGGTGCAGAATCCCCTTCCAAGTAGGCTCTCAGAAACCTGTAGGTTTGTTAGTAAGAAGTCTCACAGTTACAAACAGGACTGGTGGTTCTGCAGAATCTGGGAGCTGCATTGCTTCTGCCTTTGTGCTTTGATTTTTTAAAAATGTTTTATAGATTTTAAATAAATCAAAAATACTGTATAAATTCTATGCTATACAGAACATTTAAAATCTTTTTAGAACTGGGCCTTAGGTATCACCTGGAGGTCTGTAAATACCTGCAGTGGTTTACTGCTGCTAATGCTGTAATTACATTTCAGTGTTGACTCACACTTAGGCTTTTTTGTGTTTGTGTTCAGCAGTACAGTTCATTTGAAAAGTGCATAAAATATAAATATCCAAACTTCAAAGATGCTGTAGTAGAGGTAAATTGCCAAATGTTCAGTGATTTTCTCAATAGTTTTATGATAACATAAAGCCAGTGTTTCGTCAAAGAATTTCTTTATTTGAGAAGGATTGCACCAAGTAGATATAAATTATAAATCATGTTCTGTTTTACATGTGAAATGGGAGCTCTGAAGTGTATCACACTTGAGCAGATGGAGGCTAGGTGTTTTCACGTTTTTCTGAGCCTGTTTTGTTTGCGATGCCATTTTCTTTATAATCTAACCTTAAATTCCTTTGCATATGGGCAAGAAACTATCACCACGTAAATGCAATTATTGGCAAGTGTTACTAGGAACGGGGACAATGAGAAAATCATCAGTAACACACTGCACACCCCCCACCCCCAAGCCTGAGTGGCATTTGTGACACACAAGTAATAAGCTAATTGAGCAGCTGTTCAGGTTTCCTGACATCAGAGATTTTCTTTAACAAAATGAAATATCAAAACTAGTGAATTAAAAAATGCTAAATATATATTTATTCAGGTAACCAAAGCTGGTTTTGGCTTTATTAATTCTTGGAGCTGAGTTTTGGTACAATTTAGAAAACTGGAAGGAGATAGCTTTGAAGGATGTTGTCTAAATTACAGCCTGTTAGTTCATTATTGTTAATAAGCACTATTTTATTGTGTTTACAAATTGCAAATTGAGCTTTCTCATTCCTTTGTTAGCAACTTCACTACCAGATAATAATATTAAAATCAAATGACATTTGAATGAAAAAATCTCCTGACCCTGTTTACTTGCAAACTGCTTTTAAGAATGAGTGGGAAAGGCAGCAGAGGGAAGGGACAAGTTTTGCAGAGCAGAGATGAGAAAAGTGTGTTACCCATGCAGAGATGGAAGCAAAACAACCCAGAAACACCTTTTAGCCAAGGAAATAACTGCTGTGAGCTCCGTAGACTTCGTTTAAACCAGCTGTACACCAGGATTTTCTGTCATTGTTACTGACCAGACTTTGAACACTTTTATCGGCTGCATGTGTTAATAGCTTGTTAATGATTGATGCTGAGGTCTTTTATGGCACCAAATGAAAGTGAGAAATAAGTGCAACATTTCGAGGTGACTTTTGCAGTCACACTCTTTGCAGAATTTCAGCTGTGCTTTAAAACATTTATGCCTGCCAAGATTAGATAGGTTACCCTGCAACTCAGGATAACGCAGAACTACCCGCGCTGGGCTGTGCGTTCAGTCCTACAATGAGCAGGAAAAATACAGCAACCCTCAAACTAAAAAGCTACATTTTAGAAGCTGATGCAGTTCTGCCAGAGTGTATAAAAGGAGGGTAAAATGTAGAGGTGACTTGGCGTGTGAGGCAAATGAATAGCAGACTTGCTGAGTACTGTCTGAGGAGAGCACCTCAGCACAATGCATTCTCATCGGCTGGGAATTCCAGAACTCCACACAACTGATCTCCCCATCAGCTGCACTAAGCCTTTCTGCTGATTGCAGTTCATTCTGTGCGGTTATTTACCTCACATGTAACCACACTCCTTCTCTGCCGACTAAACTCAGAATCGACAGAAATCTGGAAGCACTGAGTACTTGGTTCAGGAAGGCAGAGAAAATGTGTAGGTGTCTGTAAAATGTAATATGCATTTACTTTTCCTCTGTTCACATTATTCCTTTTTACCACTACTGCTTGCCTGTCATAAATCCAATTAGTGAGCTTTTTACATTGCAATAAACTGCTTTTCAGGAAGAAAATTTGTTTTGTGAGCAAAGCCTTTTTCCTAAAACATGACTGTAATTTTCTGGTTTTTCACTGCTTCACAAAGCATTTAAATAAAAGCAAAATAAGCTCTAGCACTGCATTTACTGTAATGTTCCCTCTTTCTGCAAAATTTTTTTTCCATTTCCAAGCAATTTTGTCCAAGCAAAAATTTTTTATAAGTATGAAACAAATGGAGATAATAAAAACAAAATAAAATGTGAAATAGATGCATAGATCCAGCACAGAATAAGCAAAACCTTAATTACTGGTGCAGTTGTGTAAGTTGGGAAAGATTTAGGTTGAAGTCTCTGGTGTGAATCAAGGATTTAAACCCATGTTTGTCACACTTTGAACAACAGTTCTAATTGCTACCAATTGTCATGTGCTTTCTAGGTTTGACAAAAGAAATTCAGTTGAATACCTAAGAAAACTCTCCTGTGAAGAGGGTTGTCAGAACTGATGTGAAAGTTATATTTCCTGCAAATAGATATCTTCTGAAAAAATATTGTAGGTTATTTTGTTGAACTATTTATTTTCCTTTCCTTTGACCAAGTGAATTTTGACTCATAACACACCAGAGGCTTAAATGCTTGTGTTGGTTTCTCCAGCCTGTGTTAACTCTCCATGTTCCAAATGGTCCAGAGTTTAAACACAATCAGAAAATATTGTGAACCATTCAAGCTAGCTTTGGAATAGAGCAGCCCTTGCTTCTGGCTGTCATCCTGAATGTGAGTTAAATTTTTCTGTAGTATTGTAATAATGAGTAATTCTAGGAATTGGGAACCCTGCTGTAATATGTAAATTACACTGGTCAATTGTCTCTGGTCACTGTGTTCCTTATTCTCATTATTTATTCATGATTTTTTTCTCTCAGAAATAACAAATTAAATCTTAGGAGACTTGAAGGTCCAAAGGGTTGGTCATTAGTCCAGTTCAGAGGAGCTTAGAACAGGAAACACCATTAAATTTAACATTTCAGCGTTTCACTGAGCCTAAATTCAGACAGCACTACCACTTTCCTCAAAGGATGTACAAAAGCCTATTGTATGATAAAGAAACTGATTTTTTTTTCATATCAAGTCATTATAAGCAGTTCATTCTGGTTTCAGAGACATTAGTGGGTTTAGATATTCCTTTATGTAGAATAAAAACCAGCAGAAAACCTTGATGAGTTTTCTGACTGCATCCACAGTCCATGTACACTTTCCTGACTGGTTCATTGCAGACCAGAGCTCTTACAAATGAGACCAGGGCTGCAGGGGAGTGATTTCTATTAGCAAATTAAGAAATGGTGGCTTTGAATATACAGCAGTCATCATGAAAATGCCCGCTCTTACCGTAATGTAGCATCACAGAACAATGGCTCCTTTTTTAAAGGAGATTTCTGTAAGTGCTGTTAACAAATGCTGACTCTGTAGTAGGAACTACTGTAGAACACGAACAAATACAAGAGAGGCAGAAGGGGCCAAGAACTTCCTATTTGTTTTCAAAACTGTATCCTTTTTGCACAGTCTTAAAAAAAGCTATTAGCAACAGTGATGCTTCAGCGATGCTCGGAGAGGCTGACTGCAGCCCAGCAAAGCCTGTCCACCTGCCTGCCTGGGCAGATGTTGGAAGAGCCATGTGCAGGACAGTGCCTGCTCTGATGTCACCCCCCAGCATCTCCACATCACCTCCTGCCTGTCATTTATTCTGCAGTTAAAGCTCCAGGGAATTAAAAGGTGTGTCACCATTTGGGGAAAGAGCAGACACATAAGTTATCACTGTTGGTGATCCTATGCACGTTTGTTGAAAAAACCAAGGCTTCTCATTTGCCACAACATCTTTTGCATCCCCATATCTTGTTATATTTTACCCAAATTTATAAATTCCATGTTTCGTGTGGTAATTTCAGGGTGCATACCAATTCTCTTTGCTTGCCATGAGTAGAAAAACATTTATAGGAGATGGTTCTCCTGTATTGGGAGGACAGTAAAATGTATAGCAACCAAATGCTTCCTGAACTTGAGTGTCAGGAAGAGCTGTGTCAGCTGCATGCAAGGGAATTGGGAACTTGTTCTGGTGCTGCAGGAGTTGAAGGCACAGCAGAGTCAGTGGCCCGTGGTGCTGAGGCCACCTGGAGAAAGCCTGGCTGCAGCCAAGCCCAGCCACGGCTCCTCGCAGGGAGTCGCTGCTCTGTTTGCTTTTGTCTCACCTGGGAAATCCCACTCCAGGAACGTGTGTGTCTGCATTTGTGAATATAGGGCAGTGGTTCACCTACCTGGCCAAGAACAGCAGCTGGCAGCACGTCAGGGATTCCCAGAGGGTGGAGAGGGAGCCCCTTTCCCTGTGCGAGGTGCGTGCTCCTGCCCGGCGAGCACGATCTGCTCCGGCCCCAGGTGCTGCAGAGCTTGTGTCACTGTCACCACACAGTTTGTCATGGAGATGCACGCTGGGAGTGACACTCTGGAGGAGTATTTGCAGTGAGTCAGCAGGTGCTGGTACGATAAAACAGTGCTGTAGCTAAGGTGAATATTTTTAAAATAAATTTATTGAGCACAGAAGAAGTCCAGAGCCATCAGAGAAACAATTTGCTATAAGTTATTTTTAATTACTAATAAAAAAATTGTGGGTTTATTAGGCCATTAAAGTGTTTTCATTTTAAGAATGTATGAGTTCACTGGGAGTGTCTCTGTTTTCCCTGGATTTGCTGAGAGGAAACTGATAGGGGAGTTTTGGAATAAAGATAGAAGGTGTCGCTGATGAGCCAGCCAAATCTCCTCAAAAGCTGAGACAGATTTTTTCCAGTAGTCCATCTTAAACTTTCAAAAATATTTTTATTAATTTAAACTTTATAAAAATTCCGGTTATTGTTTTATTTATTTTGAGGGAGATTTTCTCAGAACGTTGAAAGGTTTAACATGTATTGAAATGATAACACTGAAAGATTTTTGGACTTCAACAAAAGAGCTGTTTAAAAAACAAACAGCAGGTATCACCATGTCTAAAGCAGAAAAATATCTTTTTTGTTTTTGCAGAGCACGACCATTATTAAGTATCCTAAATTTGAGTTATAGGCAAAAAACACCCACCAAAAAAGTAAAGGGAGGGAAAAAAATGTATTTGTCTTCCAAAAAAAGCAACAAAGTAAAAGGAAGAGAACGTGGCCACACACTCAGCGGTAAAAAAATATTGCCTCAGTGATAGGCTTGCTTGTGAAAATGGTCCATGAATGTTTTCATGGTTGTGAGACACTTTTTTTTACTATAGTCATGCAAGCTGTGTGTTGCCAAGCTCCTGCTGAGCAACAGTGGAGGAATTACTGGAGCTCCATTCACAGTTTCAAAACTGTTTTGCATTAATGGACAGCCTGAACTGGATTTGGGTTAGGTTTCACTCTGAGCTGCAGCCCTCTCTCTCCACCCCCTAAAATAATAATAATAATTACAAAAGTATGAGACAGGACTAGCGTCTCCACCTCCTGTTCATAACCGAGCAAACCAAATATTATTACACACATTATTGAAGGGGTGAGGAAAGTGAGAGGTCAGGAACTGAGCTGGATGAATAGCTGGAGGTCAGATCAATCACAGCCCTGTGTTTCATGGCTGAGGCTTCAGCCCGTAGAGACTGGGTTAGCTCAGCTGCCTTCTACCCACTGATCACATATTCTAATTTAAACCACAAATTTAAAAGCTAAAAATATGTAAACTAAAGGATTCTTCAGTGTTTAGTAGGCGAATAACTGACAAATTACTTTTTCACTTTTATTAGTGTGTGGGGAGGAGTGGAAGGAAGGGAAGAAATGGACTAGAAGGTGGGTGTGTAGTATTTGGAAATGAGACAAAATTCAGTGCAAAATAATACCAATCTTATTTTAGCAGTAATCCTGTAAAGAGAAGCTAGTAGGGAAAGAGGGGAATTGTCTGACGTGAGAAATAAGACCTTTTTTTGAACATTCTCTGAATGTCAATGAATAACAAAGGATCTCAGATTAGACACCCAAAAATTAATGCACATGATACTACTGTGTCCCCTGATCTATAGGATCAGATAGACACTTTTAATTGCAGTTTTGGAGTTAGATCAAAATGCCAGTGGACTGTGAATACAGAATGTTGCTAATGGACTGGGAAGGGGAGATGGTGGGATTTAGGGCAAACCAACCTGATTTGGTTTGCATCAGACCCCTTTGAAGTGGCAGCAGTTTGTAGCTGCTTTGTGTTTTGCATTGCTGCCTTTTCATATCTGAAGATTCAAACAATAGCTCCTGGTTATTATCCCACATATTATTGATTAAAAGCTTTGCCCAAAGACCTTCCATCTCACTTTCCAGCTTAGTGTGATTTACTTTTCTTTTTACTCCCTGTAACATATGATTAATGCTGAGCTAGAGAGTCCCAGTGAGATGAAGCAGAGTGTCAGGTAAGATTTGTCAGCTCGGAAGTATAGATTATTTTATGTTTCTCGAACTTTGTGGGCCCAGGGAACACAGATCTTGATTGTTAAATCCATCCTTACTTTCCCTAGGGCTATAATATGCCAAAAACATTAAATAGTCCACTTAATACATAACCTCATTCTGTATGCTTGACTATTTTGTTTTTAATTTTTCTTCCCTTTCCAGGCTGCTCAAATGAGATGGGATCAAAGAAAAAAATTATCCTCACTGGATTTTGTTAAAATATTAATAGGTTAGGGTTGACTGGCTAAATTGAATATCTATGCTGATCTTGCTTGCATGTTTAACTTGTGCTTAGGAAAATATGTTTCCTAGGTGATAACCTTTTATGTACCAGCCTGACTTCATTGAAATGCATAGAGATAAAAATATGTCACACTCCATGGCCATGCTATTCTTGTGTGGCAGTGTGATTATTCAGATGATAATTGACCCCCACCTGTAGACAGCTCAAATTCTGTAGTCAATCATTCCATTTGATGTTAAAATATGTGAAAGTACAATTATATAATTTACATTACAAATCATCCTGAATGCCAGGCATCTCAGAACCACTGACAAACGAAAGGGAAAAAAAGTCAATAAATGAAGTGAATTACACTAGGAAAAGAATTCAACTTTTCTTATTTGCTCCTGAAAAACAGCTTTTATGTGGGTGTTGTTGATGGAGCTCGAAGAGACATTGCTCAGTACTGAAATCTGACTGCCTTTCAGCCCCTTCCTAAGTTTGGTGATACTTTCTGGATAAGAATACCTCCTTTCACTGTGGAGATGAGACTCATCACCAGCAGCTAAAGGGAGAAACACATCCATGTCAGCACAGATTTATGCCACAAAGGCAGTGGGCCAGTGAGCTCTGCTCCAAATACCCCAACTTTTAAACTCTTGTCTCTGTAGACTTTGCTGTGTATTTTAAAGCTGTGCAGAACAGCTCAAGAGCATGTTTGTACAGTCACAGATTCCTGTTTGCTATCCACCTGATTGAAGGCCTGTTACAAACTCTGTTGTCAGTCCTCAAATAACGTGGGCAAAGCAATCCAAATCAACTCAGCCCATTCCTGTATAGGAAATGTGGGCAGTGGTGGGCTTAGATCACATTGCTGGCTCATCCCAGTCTGTCTGTCTGAGTGCTGAACAGGAAGAATCTAAATTTCACATAAATTTCATGGTAGGTTAAGATTTTTTAACTATGTGTATTTCGTCCCCACATTATTTTGGGTACATGAGCCCCTTTACAGCAATCGCCAAGATATGGCTGTAGATAATATATCAGACGTGGACTATTGCTGAAATTTCAAGGCTAGGCATTGTAATCCTCTATTTACTTATGGTTATTCAAAAAAAGAACTTTCTTCTTGGGCAAATTATTCCACAGGTCTGTACTGGAGCATTCCAGTCTGTTGAGCAAGATAGACCCAGCTTGGAAATGTGTAATCAACCTTGTAGCAAGAGAAAAATCAGTGTTAAATCAGTTAAGTCCAAAAAAGGAGCATAAGAACTAACACAAAATATTGCTGCTGGTAAAACAGAATTTAAAACTTCTCTCCTGGCTCTCCTTGTGCTGTTCTAGACACTCCTCAGCTTCATACTGAGGAGCATAAGAAATAACAAGTGTTAATCTTTTCTGTTTAGGTTTAAAAATGCTGTTATTTTGCATAATTGTACTAAAGACTTTGTCAGCTGTAGATTCTCTCTTATAAATGATAATAATATATAAATAAATTATAAATAATTGACAAGAAATAATTTTACCTTATATACAGTGTCTGCAGTACAAAAATAAATGCACTTCATCATCTAGATCTACAATTAATAGGTTAAGCAGCTATACACTGAAATTATTACATGGCTTAAGCCTATATATCTTACAAAGGAAGCAGATAAAATAAAATTTTTAATCCCGGTTTGCAAATTGTTAGTTAAAATTCCTTGGAAAATTACGTAAAATTTCTTCATGACCCGATGTGCACTCTTCTGCAAAAATGTGTGGAATACCATCATTTCTTCAGCTATTTCTTTCATAAAGGTGAGACTTTTCATAGAACAAAACCAAATGATGTAAAATTGATTAAGTATCAGATTCCCAAATACAAGTATTCTAAAAATGGTTCATCACAAAGCAATTGTGAAAGACGACAAAAAGAGAAGTTACAAAATTGTATCAAACAGCCTGCACATCCCTGAGAGGGGAATAAAAAGACCTTACTCAAAAGGCTCTGGTTTATCATGTGGGCTTATTTCTCTGCACTTTCCTGGCAGTTCTGTGAAACTTCAGCTCTTCTCATCACTCTTATCTGGGAGCAGAAGTACCATAATTTTATTTTTTGTCCCCCTGATCTGCTGCAAACAGAAAGAAATTCCCAGTGTTGCCCAATGCAGGCCTGTCAGGGTAACGTCCAGACAGGGAAATACGTACTTCTCACTTTATTTCTCTCTCTCATTCCCCCACCCCCAAGGCTGTTGTATTTGTCTTCCATTAAAATGGACACTACCAGAGCTTAATTCAGCCCTGCCACGAGTGGCTGCAGTTCTTCTGACCTCAGCAAAATTCCTCAGTCATTATCCCAGGTGTGAATTTGGCCCGTTGTCTTTAATTAAAGCTCCAGTCTGCTCTCAGTAAATTTCTCACCCTTTACAAGCATCAAATTATGTTCTTCAATTAGTTGTATCTTTTCTTCTATCCTTTTAATTTCAGGCCCATCAAAGAGCTGGTTTACTAAATCAATTTCAATGGGAATTTACACATTGTGAATCATAATGGCATGCAAAATTGACTTGGCTAATGAATAGTTAGTGGCTTTGGGGTTAATAGTTTTGGGTTTTAGTCTCAGGTACTTTGTATTAAATTTAATTTTGATATTGCTTTAATGAACACAATGTATTACTTCTCCTTTTTCCACCCAGGCCCATCTGAAGTGTATTCTCTTTGCCTGCCTCAATTGATTTGCTTTATGAATAACTGTATGAGATTTCTGTCTAAGAAAAGCACTTCTGCTTGTCCCATTTCTATGTGCTAAATATTTTAGTCTGATGTATAAAGTCTAAATGGAAAAGAGACTGAACATTGTAACAGAGACGAAGAAGTTACTTCAGAGGTTACTGCCTCTTGTTGCTTTGCACAGTGAGCCATGGAACTGCTGTTTGCAGGAGTATTTCTAGGAATTCACAGGACTCCTCTGTGAATAAAAATAAGTAGAATAGCAATCCTGGTACCGGGGTATGCTGGCGTATGGAGGTTGCTGGTCTGTGCTGTTTTAGGGGTACAGTGCTCGTGTAAATAAAACACGTCACCACCTCACTCACTTTTGAGGTTCCAGTTTAAGGCTGTCAGTTTTGCCCAGGTGACACCTGAAAGCTCCCACCAGGGCAGCCTTGATGGGCTGTCCCATGCAGGCTGGCTGCCTGCAGGGAATGGATTTTGGCAAGCCTGGAGGAGGTGTGTGTAAAAGTTTCTGTTTGTGCTCTACTAGTTTTATGATGGAGCTGTTATTTTTGAGTTCTAAATTTTCATTACCTTCCAAGACCTATTTTTACATAAATTATTAAAATGCCAGTACCTGGAGGCATAATGACTCAATCAATTTTGTGGTAATAGTCTTGGGAATAGCAGCAACAGAACTGGAAGTGCCAGTCCCAAGACAGTCTGTGTCAAACCCACCAACACCCAGTCCCCACCGAGTCAAGAAGGTGTGGGATTAAGATGCCCATGGAAGAGTTGTTCTCAGCCATCTGCTGCCTCTCATTTGAGAAGGCTTCTCACAATGGATGTTGGGTGTGACTTTGGCATGATGCTTCTCACCTGGCCTCACATCATGTGCCATCACAACCTCATACCAACGTCTCATGCCTGGGAAATCATGTCGAGAGCTGGGACACTGTCCCTGTTACCCCTTGGCGTAAAGTTAATCCATTGCAATGTTATTGCAAAGATAATGCACTGCTTGGTGTGGCCTATAGCACATCATTCCATGTGTTTCTAGGTAGAGAATCTAACACTGAATGCTTTTGAGAACAAAAAGGACAACAGCAAATAATTTTTCAGACTTTCCGAAAAAAAGCCTGTGGGGCTTGTTGCCCCAACATTGACAGTAAGACATCATTTTTAAAAATAAAAATAGCCAGAATTTTAACAGGAAGGATTTTTTTTAAATGCAGTGGATAATATGAATGTGTGCTTCAGAGCATGGATCTGCATTTAACAAATGTGGTTTAAGTTTTCTGTATTCAAACATGTTGGGAATATAAACACAAGAGAAAAGAGTGACAGTTATTTAAGTGGCAATTCCAGCAGGATGATACATGGGTATAAGATGACCAGGTGCAGATTTAATCACAAAGCCTATCTGAGGAATGAGGTTTAGGAAGTTCAAGAGCATTAGGTGAAATAAAGAGTTCAGCTATAGCCCAAATGTAGTAATCCATGAGTCAACTGTCTGACTTTCAGCTCCACAGTGCTACAGACACAGGGACATCCGAGCAGGCTCTCTAAAGAGCCAGGTCATGTCCAGCTGAGCTGGACATTCATCATAACTGACCTGCTGCCAGTGGTTAGCCAGAGCTAATTAAGCCCAGCTGGACCTCACCTCATTTATACTGAGGCACTGGGTGGCTCTGCACCATCAGCTGCTATGTGCTCTTCAATAACTATTTCTTCCAGTTTTTCCCATTGCACAACATATCCCTTGTTTGCATGGATAATGGAGCCCGATCAGATTTTGAAAGCAGGTCCTAAAAGATTTTGTGAAGGCAGCAGTGACTCTAGAGACCCTGTAGTGGCACATATTCTAAATAAAAGTCTCTGTACAGGTGATTGCATTCCTGTGTTTGTCAGTGTGTGCTGTACCTGTGCAGGCTGGCCAGCTGGAGCTGAGCTCTGCTGCAGGGGGCACTCCCTGTGGTGGCCTTCTGTGAGGCTCCAGGTTGGTGTTTGCAGGGCTTCTGTACCCAGGCTTGCCACAAGAAATGCTGCAAACTACACAAAACTGTTGTATGTTATTTGTGGTTCTGGAAATTGCATGCTGAGGTCTTTTCCATATTTCTTATTCCCCCATCTCTTTATCTTGTTTTATTTTTTTGGAAAATATTTGTGTCAGATCATTATGGAAGGCAACCTAAAACGTATCAGAGGCTCTGGTGTTTTTGTGTACACCAACTATTTTTCCTCTATTCCTATCTTTTTTCTACAAAAGAAAAGAAAGGTGACTGTGTGCAAAGAAGAAAAAAAGTTCTTGAGAATTGAAATGTGATGGTACAAAGTTGTTTACCCAGATATTTGAGAGACAGGAAGCATGCTTGGATGATGGGTAGTGCCTGTGATCCTGTCAGGAAAAGGCAACTTGGAAAAAGCTGTGTTTGATAACCTAGGCTGAAGCACAGTTACTTTTGGAGGTACTGTGTTATCTTCCTGTTGCTCTGTGGTAGTTGCATGGGCCATCAGTGTGCTGACAATCTGTTGATTCTGTGTTTTTCCTCTGTGTTAACTCCCTGTAACCAGGTTTCTCTTCCTAGGGTCAGGTCCAATACCCACTGAAGTCCATGGAAAAAATACCAGGATCCTGTACCCTGCTGTGCTATATGAGCCAAAGCATGGGTTTGAGAGTCCACTACCTCTGGTTCATTAGATGATGAAATGAGTTTTGCCAGAAAATAATGACTCCCTCCTCTGGGCAGTGCATTACAGTTGTACGAGAGGCACAGCCAGTGAACTAACCCCAACCTCCTAATTCTGTGCATTCAGCCACTGAGGTCTGGGTTTCTTGCTGATATACATCAGCACTGTTGCAAGATTTACCCTACCACAAAATGTCTTGAGATGTGTTGGGTGTGGGTTGATTTTTTTAAAAAAAATCTTTTATTAATGACCAAATGCAAGAAAGAATCTTTTAACATGAGTTAAATGGTAGGCAGTATGGGAGGGAAAAGTATAACCTGGAGCTATGGCTCTGCAGTGAATGGGATTCTAGTATTTTAAAGTTCTGTGCAGTTCACTAAAGCCAGTAGATGTGCATTATTTGTGCAGCTCATATTCAGTAATTGTCTTACTGACTCAGCTGCTTATTTTTGAGCCATTCTACTTAGTGGTGCCGTATTACTGGTATTACACATCAGGCATTAAAGACAATTAATGGGTTTTAACTTCCCAAATTACTTAAGAGCCTTCAGAAGAAATCTGGAGAACCGATTTCATTTATTGGAATGAAAATGTCACAGTTTTGTGCTTTGGTAAATAACCTGTTCACAGAGATGTCTTACTTATCACTGTGGTATGCTTATTCATTAAGGGCTAATTGCAGAGGTCTCTAAATGAAACACTGCAAACCACATTCCACTCCAGTGCCAGTTTGTTTAAAGTCTGCAAAGCTTTATTATTAGCACAATTTAATTATGAAAATGGCAACCATGGAGAATTCTGAACACATTCTTTCCCTTGATCATTAGTTACAGGGCAAAAATGAAACACTTCCAACAATGAAGGGTTCATATTTCAAGCTTATACAGTAGCTGCTAAAAGGCTATACTCAGAAAATCAATTTTATTAAAGTCCTTCAAGCACTAAAGGGACTTCCATGCAACTAAGCAATTTTAAAAACATGTCCACAAGCAGTGACTTTTTGATTCATGTTTTTAACAGGGTTATATTTTCACTGTTTTCAATATTGTCCCCCAAAGCAGGGTCAGAAATGGTTTGAGGCGGGGAGAGGAGGTGAGCAGAGCTTGTTCTGACATAGCTGTGACTTGCATCCTTTACCTTAAGGTACTTAAAAGAGGACTATGAACTGGATCTGAGAAGCCTGTCATGCTCTTAGCAAAACAGATCAAAAGTCAATGGTGTTTTCACCTTTTTCAGCTTTCTTTTGCAGCCCAGGAAATTAAGTTTGGGGGACTACTAAGAAACTGTAGATTATATATTTATTTTTTTTAATGAAGCTGTGATTTGAGCTAAAAATAACAGGAAACTATTTTCGTAGAAAGAAAAGGGAATGACATGTGTGGTAAAAGCACGAAGAGTTCATATATTGCTCTGCTCCTAAAGAACAGAAAGGGAGTTGGGAGCTGTGTCTGTATTTCAGGGTCTAAACTCACTGGACCAACAGAAAATTGAGTGCAAGTTCACCAATGTCACTGAGTTGTACACTAAATTATTGTCCTGATCCAAAGTCCTTTGATTTCTGTGAATCATAACTCCCCAAAGCAGTGGATAACCCTAGACAAGGTTAAGAGTGTGAGAGTCTTACAGAATATCCTGACATTTTAGAGGATAAAAAAATCCTAGTCTTTATATGCATGTCTACATGTGTATCTGGATTAAAGTTTTTAAGAAAATTTAGGCTTTCACATGGGGATGTACAATGTTTGGCCTGATGATTTTCCCATTTAACAGAGTTATGAACCTTGCATCAGGGTAGTGGAAACTGAAGCAGACTTGCAGAAAGTTAGAAAAGTTAACAATTGCATGCTTGTGTATACATCCACTATTCCAAATATTTCACACTGCAGCCACTGAGGTCAGTCCAACATATTTTACCAATTGTAGTGTGTGAATTAATCTGAATTCTCCATGTACTTCAGATTTAGCAGCAAGGGTTCAGTGAAGTTATTACATTCATTTTCTAAAATTATTTTTATAAGATGGGATTTTTAGACCTTAAGTCTCTGATGACAGCAATAAATATCCATCATTAGGTATGAGTGATTATGCAGGCTGTTCCAGTTCTGCCTGTGAAAGACTGTTTCTGGGAGCCATAAGGAATTTAACTGATGAGGGAAAAAAACCTCGCTTTGGTAAACTTAAAATGCATAAATCAAATTTTTGATCCTGATGTTGGTTGTGGTAATTTTAAATGTCATGAGATGAGGCAGTGATACTGTCTGCTCCTGCAGATTTTGGAAATCCTGCAGCAGCAGCTCTGCTCAGACCCCAGCTTTCCTTGGAGCTCGGCTGCCCCAGCTCCCTGCAGCTCAGGAGTGATTCCCTTCTCCTTCTCATCCTTTTTTACTGCCAGTGGAAACACCCAAATGCTGCAGTCAGGGACAAACCTTCAAGGGCTCAGACTGGAGCAGCCCAGGATTGTCAGGTCCCTGCACAGCCCCATTTCAGCCCTGCTGGTGGAAGCAGGCTGAGAAGGGAAGGCAGTGCTGAATTTCTCCTTGCACCATCAGTTGCTTGGCACAATCTCAGTACCAGAACCCCACCTCACGTGCAAATGGAGGAGGATTATACAAATATTAAAGAAAAACAGGTGTCACAGCCTATGTTGGAAAAGGGCAGTTTGAACTGTGAGTTGCTGCTGGCTGAAAACAGGGTTTGTCTGGCTCAGCACAGTCTAAAGAATTGTGCAGCTCTGGTTCACAGTGAAAAACCCTTGGGTTTAAAAAAGGTGAAGTGGGTTAAGGGGGGAAATAATTTTTTGACCTATGAATATATCACACTAAAACAAATGTTTCATTTCAATGTTAAGGTCTGTATTCTTCTATAGAAAACACTTGTCAAGAAAAGTAAAAGAAAAATGAAGTCTCCACAAAATGGTTGTTTTTGACTTGTTAGACTACAGAACGATCATTACCAAAATAACATATATACATGAAAGGCTTTGATGCTCCAAAGGAGCACTCCCTCCAGCCACATCTGCAAAATCAAATGGAAAAATATCTTCCAGCTACACCAAGTTCTTCATTTTACTCAAAGAAGAGTGTAGCCTACCTAGGGTATGGCAGGAGGCTAAGGAGAAAAACCAGTGTTTGTTCCCTCCTGCTGATGCAGAACAGGAGCCTGTGAGGTGCCATTTGAGAGTTTAACTGAATGCAGCATTTCAGGACACACAAATCTCTGGCCACCTCTTTGCTTCCCCTTCACTCACTCCACCTTTGCCTCTATCTTCATCTGTGCTTTTCCCTCAGTTAATTTATGTAAGCTTAGCTTGGCTTTTGCTGCATTCTCTTTTCTGTTGTTGACATTATTGACCATTTTGGGTGGTGACAAACAACTGAACAATATCAATAACAATTTATTAGGTACTCTAATTAATGAATTTAGCCTGTGACCCAGCTGCAATCACAACTGTGTTCAGTGTAAGACTTCAGACTGAGGAGTACTCACAAATTCAGGTGCTGTGTTCAGACTAAGCAGCCTATGAATTCTTGTATTTCAAAAGACCAAGGAACACAAAACCATCAGAAATTATGAGTTTTGTTGATTTCATAGGAGTGGCAAATATTTAAATTTGGAGCAAACATTTTAAATAATCAGGTTTTCTAAAAATTATTAAAATCTGTAAAGGCATCTTTGTCATATTTGACTACTACATACTTTTTATTTCAGTCAAGAAACAAGTAGCTGAACTGATAGGAATATTAAAATGTTGCATTTAAAATAAAATATTGTAGCTGAGCAACAAGTTTCGTATGAAATGGGCAAAACCCAATATCCTGATGAGCTGCAATAAACTTTCACACCTGGAGCAGGGGCAACTCAGAGCTGCAAAGGGCCATGCCCAAGTGCTCCTGCATGCTCTTCCTGCCTTCACCTGCCCCAGGTAAGGCTTTGCAGACCTGTTAAAAATCTTGATTTTTACACAAGTCTATTCTCAGAGGTGCTCATGCTCCCTTGTGCTTCTGCCATCATGGATAAATGCTAAATAAAAGCCACCTGGGAGCACTGGGAGGGGGCAAATGAGGACAGCCCAGCCCCTTTCAGGGCTGGCATGGCAGAGGCTTTTGCTGAGCTGCTGACTGGGGGCACCTCAATGCCTGATGCTAGAGGTGATTGTGTGCCTGTTTCCATAGGTGCTTAGTGAACAAATAAAGTGCTCCCAGTTTTTTATGAGGTGCTCTAGTCCTCCTTGGAGGGCTCTTGAGTGTGAGCTGTGGTCAGGGCCTCTAATCAATGCTGCATGATTGCTGTTTGTTGTAGAAACTAAGGAAGAAATAGGGACAGCTACTTTTGTCCTTTACTTTCACCTTCCTTCAGCCTGGCGCCTGTGAGGGAATCCCAAGCATAGGGCAGAGCAGCCCTGTCCTTCACCACTGCACTGCTCATTTTCTGAAGGGCTGCTGCAACAGCAGAGAAGAATTCTTGGTACCATGGCAGGTGGGAAGGCAGAGAAGGACCCTACTGACAGTTCTGTGTAGGTCAGAGGCATTTCACACATGTGTGTGTGACTGGACATGGAGACACATGTTCTGGTTAAGGGGGAAATGTAGAGGAGGGTCAATTTGTACTTTTTCATTCTCAGGAGCAGCACCTCCATTTCTGGGTTCTATTACATATTTCATCACATTCTCACTGAACACATTTTTCATCTTCTGCGTTGCTATTTCATTGTCTAAGTGGAAAGGAAATTCAATAAGGTTTGATTATTTTTTTTCTTAGATTTTATTTTTATCTGAACTTTCAAACCCACAATACTCAAGTGGATTAGAAATTCAGTGAAATGAGTTCACCTGGTGACTGGCTGCATGCATTCTGCACAGATGAAAGCCCTGACCCTGCAAACTCACTCCTGTCAGGAGTCCTTGATCTCATGGTAGTCCTTAGGACTGCCTGGATTAGAAAAGAATTGCAGGATTAAGTCTTAGCAATTCATTTGAAATATAAGACATTTGTTGCTTAATCTTGCAAAACAAGGCTCTCAAGTTTTCTTTTTCTCTGAATAATATAAATATTCATTGAATTATGAAACTCAATGGTCCCTTTCAGGATATTGGAGGCAGCTGCAATAAAAACTTGTATTATTTTTTCTCTTCCAGCAATATATTAAAGGAATTTATTTTTTAAATGTCCAGAAGCTACCTCTGGAAAATGAAACAACAAATTCAGCTGTAGGGATCTGTGCTGCCTTTTCAGAGAAGTTTGAGGATGTGATTTTGGGTGGCATTGCTACCTGAACACAACGAGTTGGAAACAGTGAGACCCCTCACCTCCGATGGCATTGCTGCAGGGAGCACAGAGAGTCAGACTGTGCTGGGAGCTGCTGCTTTGTGCAGGCAATTACTGAGGGCTCTGACTCTAAACCCAGGGACCTCAGCCAGCCTTCTGCCTGCTCCCAGAGCAGTAATTCAATCCCAAACCACTGATCAACTGCCCCCTTCTCAGAGCAACAGTGAGGGAAGTGTTCTCTGCTGGCAGGTTCATCAGCCTTGGTGGCAGGACCAGGGAGAGCCGTGTGTGCCTGCTGAGACCATTTGTCACTGCTGCTAATTTCTGTGTTTAAAGAGCCAGCCTTTCTCTGCCATGGTGCTTGTACAGAGTGGGTTTTGGTCTTCTTTTTCTGACAGCTGTTACTGTTTGGTGAGACTTGTGAAATGCCCTGTGCGCTGTTGTTATTTGTTGTCATTGCTGTACTTGCAGGCAGGTAATGCAGAACTGGAAGGGAGGCACTGATCTGTCCCTGAAAGCGGCACAGTCTGGGGACTGTCATGCACTAAGGGAAATGCCTCATGTACAGAATGCAGTGAACTAATTTTTTTAAAAGGCTAAATTTCCAAGATATTGATTTCAGAGCTGTGGGTCTCTCTCATATGTAAACATTTAGAAAACACAGTTTCTTCCCTTTTGTTTTCTGTGTAATATGAGAAATTTGGGGGTAGTCATTGTAAGGGCTTGACTTAAATTGATAAAAAACAAGTACTTTACAGCCTGACACTTCATCCTTCATTCATGTCACTGCTCTACTTTTGTTTCCCAGATCAGTCAGAGTTAAATTCAGACTGTCAGCTATAACTTTGAACTTCCTGGATTTTCTTACACGAGTACATGTCTCTTTTTTTTTTGTTTATATTGATCTTACGATCTGACCTGTGCAAGAGTGATTGGGAGGTTACAGAGGCGAATTGTCACACTGCCATGATAGGATGCAGCAAGTAGAGGGAGCTGCAGAATAAAGCACCTGCTCTGCTTTAGCTCAAGCCTCCTTCATGGGCTCTCTTACTCCTCTGAGCTCTGCTCCTCCTTTGCTGCTGGCCCCAAGCTTAGCCCTGCTCTGCTTAATATGTAAAACTGGAGAAATCTTCATTACAAACAGTAGGCAAAGACACTGCTGAGACTGTAGAGGCTGAGCAGGCTTCAGACAAGGCTTGTAGGGCACAGAGCTGGTCAGAGAATACAAGTCAGAAGACACATGGCTGGAGGAATTAATGATAAAAGTGAATTAATGATAAAAGCTGCACAGTGCTAATTGATTTGAGAAAAATAATCAGCATATGTCAGGTACCCAGCAAGATGCGTAGGCAGAAATTGCTCTTGGTTATTTAACTTTCCAATACTGCCATCAAAGTAGTATATATACATAAGGCTGGTTTTGGCCTTCCCCACCTGAAAACAAACCTGGGGGGTTTCAGGCACTGTGTGTGGGGCTTTCTTAAACCATGGCTGCTGCCAGGGTTTGAACTGCTTGTTATTTTGAACTGCTTGTTAGGGGTGAGCTGTTGTGAAGACAGCCTTTTGGGTAAATTCAAAAAAAGCTTAATACATTCACTATTAATTGTAGTTTAGTAAATAAAATAGTATTCAAGAAGGAGTTAATCTCTTTAATTTACACTGGTAAATTGTTTTCAAACAGCAGATTGTAAATGTTTTCTCCTGCTAATTGAAGATGGTTTCAATAAACACATTAGGTTTATGCTGCAGTGTTCTGCTGGATCCTAGCCTGGTCTCACTTTCCACACAGAGAGATTATTTTGAAAATACTCAGAACTACAGGTTCAGAGTTCACTGACATCAATAAGGTTTATGCAGTGCCAGAGAAATCAAAGTAACGCTCCATAAGTCTAGCAGTAATACAAACAGAACAAGAGGTTTCTGCTTATAAAAGTCGTATTTTTTGTTATGAAGAGTATGTAAAATGTGCCAAGAGAGCAGAACTGGAGTGAGGCAGGGTATTACCCAGCACAGCCAGAGGCTGAGCTCCCATAAACATGATGACAGCAGAAGCTGTTTTGCTTGCATGGTTTTCAGTCTGTGTGGGTTTCAGCACCCTTTATAATAACTTAAACTTACTAACAAGAGAAATTAATTTAAGCTAAACAGCCAGATAATTTTAATTTTTTTATTTGATCACTCACTGTCAATAAAAAATTGCTGAGATTAATAAAAATGGTATATCTGTATATTGGGACAGTTGTTACTGCAGAGCAAAATTATTTTAGGTTTTTCTGGCTAGCAAACTGGCTGTGAGTATTTCCTTGTGTATAGTTAGTGGCTGCACTTAATCAAAACTAGTATCTTCAATATCTGCAGTTCCAACACCATATTGTTCTCATCACCTAGATTAGTAGATTTTTTCATAAAACCTTCAAATTTTAATTTCACAAGTTCAGAGTTCATTCTGAATGAATGTTGTTTAATACCCACCTAAGATTTTCCTTTTCTGTGAAATGTTCTTCCCGGCACACTGATTTATTGCTGTAGTTGTAGAAAGCACATAAACACCACCAAAGTGAATTAGATATTTTCTGAAGCAAATATTAATGAAAGAAGTCATCCATTTTCAGCAGCTGTGCATATATCATGGAAATCTTCCTAAGACTGAGTTGATTTTAGGTATACACTGGATATTAGCTGAATATTTGATTACATCTAATGAAACCCATGTAGTTGTAGCTGTTTCCTCTGTAATACCAGCTGGAATGTACTTGATAGTTTCATTCTCCAAGAGGAGACTGGTGTTTGAGCACCTCTGCAGTGGTGCAGAAACTTTATATTTAAGAAGGGTCTGAGAAATGTTGCTCACAGAAGCACCACGGGTTGTGGATGTTCTGGAGGGCATCCTTGGCAGGAGATGAACTCCCTGCTCTCTCAGTGGGCCTTGCTGGCCTGAAACCCACACCCATGTCTTTGCCTCAAGCTGACAAAATGCTTTTTCTAGAGGCATGATGATTTTTTTTTTTTAAGGTTGTTATTGACTTTATTCAAAAGAAGGCATTTCAGAGATCAGTGAAATAAATTTCAAAGAGACTGAAGGGCTCTTCTGATCCAGTCTTGTTTCCTAATCTGCAAGCCTGTGGAGAATACAGTGTATTACTGAGATGGTGCTGAAGTCTTGGACAGGAGGTTTTAGTGCTAGTAAACAGGAGTAGCTCCACTTGCATTTCTCTTGATTCCCATTGTGTAACTGAGCTCAGTATCTTTTTCAGAGATTAGCTGTGCCTTGAAAGTGCTTTCTCTACCAACGCATAGCATGTAACATGCTGCCTTTTCCCTCTCAGTTCCTGTAGAAGGTGGCATCTTTCTGTGCTGTTGTAACAGCTCCATTGCTTGTGTTTGGATTTTCTTGGATTTACTTGGCGCGAACTGTGACCATCTCCCTTCTCATTCTCAGTATGTGTAACCAGGCTGGAGAGCACAAAGGCCCTGTGTTACAGGAGCTGAGGAGGGCTGGGCACACAGCCTTGAACTCTTCATCCAGAGCACACTTGGGTACGGAGCTGCCTGGCTGCCCCTGCTTCAGCCTCAGCACCTCACCAGGCTCCCTGGGAGGCTCCCTCAGCACCTGCCTGCAGGCTTGTACCTCCTGTTAGGAAACTGCTGCTCAAAGCACTGCTTTCCTTTCTTGATCCCTTTGTCAGGGAATTTGGTTGGTTTGTTTTTAGACCATGACACCTCTATTAATTGTATGGGGCTGCAAATGAGGACTGAATTTGTAAGGCAGAGAGAGCAGGAGGAATTCTGCCTTCACTTCCGTTCCTGGCATATTTTCCCACCTCAGTTCCTGACAGCAACATGGAAGAAATTTGTGCACTGGTGACTTGCCCAGAAGCAAAAATTCTTATTTTTTCACTAATGCTTTATTTGAATTTAAGGGATTGGTTATGTTCTGCAATGGCATAAATGCCACATCAATAGTGTTCATTGAGAAAGATTATTATTGAGTGGATCAGATAAATATGGCCTACAAATGTGCTGATTTACTCCAGCTTGTAAAACAAAACAGTTTACGTATACAATTTAAACATTCTTTCTCCTTTTTTTTCCCCTAACCACATCCCTTGTGTGCATAATTGAGATTTCCTTACCACCCAGAAGACAGCAAGGAAACTCCTCGGGGTTTGGGCTGTGCTCTAAGCGGGTGCAGCTGGGAGCGTGGCCGGATGCTGCACACCTCCAGCAACACTAGAGAGCAGGCTGACACTGCTGTACTGCTGGCTCAGCCCTGCAATCTGCTGGAAATGTAATAATTGCTCTTTTATTCTTTAATAAACACACGCCACATCATACAGAGAAACAAGGTGAGAGAATGAGAGAGAGGATATTGCATTCTTCCACAAAGGGTGGCTCAGTTTTATTTTATACGCAGGTTTTTTTTTTAAACCAGCAGAATAGTCCTGCTATTCTAAATTACTCTTCCATCTTTCCTCTTGTTCCCCTCCTTTTAGTTAAATTAATGTATTGATTAGAGCCCATTAGTGTGTAATCGATTGTTAATTTGACTCATCTTACAAATCATGTTTATCTTTATCAATAAAAAATACATATATTTCACATCTCACTCCTGCAATAAACTGATAAAAAACTGGGTGTCCAGAATTCAGGCTGGAACTCCAGCTGCAAATGTAAAAGTACATACTGGGATAACTTACATGTTATTAAAATATATATATATATATATAATTTCTTGGAAAATTGGTAAGGAAGCAATGTCAGAAGTAGGATGAATAGACAAGTATGGGGGGCAATGTGTGACTTGTTTGTTTGGTGTTCTTTTACTTGTTGTTTTTTTTTTCTGAACAGACAGGACTGGACATTGTGACAAATGTGACTGAAATATGGTGAGCAGTCTGCTTTGTGTGCTGGTGGTCTGGCATTGATCACTTGAGACAAGAAGCAACCTGTGTACCTCCTAGTCTGTGGTGCTGTCCTTAGGATGCTGCCTCCTTCTGCACTGGCCACTCTGCAAACTTCCCAGTTGTCCGTAGATTTTCTTTCTGATGTAGCCAAAATTGGAATATTTTAAATACTGAAGGCATTTTTTAATTTTGAGGCCAGAAGACACATGATACTTTTCCAGGCTAGCAGAGCAGATACTGCCATTCAGGCAATAATGATTGTGTTTTATATGGGCAGGATCCATGTAGATACCAACTAATCCCCTCCACTGAGGCAAATACAGCCAGCATTATTATCCCTGTGTTACGAATAAGAAATGAAGATGAATAGTTAGCAGAAGGGCATGCATTTATATCAAAGTTAGAATAAAAAGTTTAAACTGGTGAACCTTTGAATATAGTGGGTAGTTACTATTAAAAATTAAGCCTTGTTATTTGCATTTTTAAAAAAATCATCTTTTGGAGACTAGAGCTAGACTTGGTTGTGGTTTTTTTTTGTTTTGGTTTTTTTTTCCACTGGTATTTATAGTAAATACTGTGAAAAATAACTGAAAATGCTGAAGGTGGCTGAAGAAAAAGAAAGAAAGGCTTTTAGTGAAATGTGTTGAACTGTTTCAACCAAACAATTTCCTTTTCCCAAAAGTCTGAAGTATTTTCAAAACAAGGAATTTTGAAATAGCATTTTCACTTCTGAATCTTACATGTTCAATGAAAATGTTTTAAAAGGGATATAAAGCCAGAAAGAGTGAATGTGTAGGGTCAGCTTATTCAAACACAAGCTCTTTTCAATTTTTTCCCTTTTAATATTTTTCACTCCAGACAGGAAAACCCCCTCCAACCATACAAAAATTGAATCTTCTCACAGTCCTTCTATAGATGGCTTTATTTTTCTCCAAGTACATTTCAGCTGTGATCATTTGTGCTGTATAGATACAATCCATATGTTTCTCCTTTTAGGAAATACGACTCTTACAACAGCTAAAAAGTAAAGGCCAGGAAGATTTGCAGAGCCATTCAGTTTATTAGTCCATAATCCATATTGGAACAGACGTTAGTGCAGTGCAGATAGGCTGTGCCTGTGTGGACACAGTCAGATTAGTCTCCAGCAAGCCTGCAGGGCTGAAATTTCTCACCGAGAGTGATCACTGGGGAAGTTAGAACATGAAGGGCCAAACAAAACTGAAAAATACTGGGTTTTTCAGTACAGCCCTGTAAAATTTCTGTAATGCAATCTGCAAAGCAGCATGCTCTTCAGACCCAGTCCTAAATGGAGATGTTGGATCACATATAGTGCTGTCCAGGGTAATTCTGTGGGAATGGAGGAAATTTTAAATAAGAATAGTGCACAAATTGATGAATTTCCTATAGCTCAAGCTAAGTTTTGCCCAGCATGTTTTAGTGGAAGCTACTGAGTGTAACTTAGTGGTATGAGTTTTGTTGATCAGAGGAGAGAGCTGCTGAGTCTCTCATCCATAAGCATCTGACCTGTTCTCCCTGTTGGAGGAAATACCCCTCTGGGTGCTTCCCTGGGTCCCTAAAGCACCACTGCAGCCCCAGTGCCTGTGAGCATTGCCAGGGCAGCTCTGGGATTCTCCATCAGGAGCTGAATCCTTTTGTCAAGTGAAAAGCTCTGCAAGGGGGGCAATGCAAGAGTGGTGTGTAGGAAGTGCTGGGATATCTCTGCAGTTACATTTAATCTGATAGACCCAGGCTGCAGAGCTGGATCCAGCTCTGAGATGTTCTCTCAGGTTCCTTATGACAAGGTCTTTAATTAGCACTGGCAGAGCATTGAAATACCATGACACTGTGCTGCTGCTAATGAAAATAAACCTGGACTTGTGTTCCTTGGTGTGTTGACATTTGCAGTCATCAAGTCTGAGCCAGACTGGGAGCTGCTGCTTATGTGTAGGTGAAACTGCAGAGCATCAGACACAGAGCACAGCCTGAGCCCCCAGCCTGTGCAGAAACCAGTGGGGCAGTGGCTGCTGCTGCCCATCCCTGATGGGCCCTGCCAAAGGGCCTTGCTGACCTGGCAGCTGCATCCTGTGCTGGGGCCCTGCTCTTCCTTCCTTGGAGGCCACCTCAAGACTTGCCTGCCATGATTACAAAGTTGAGGATAATTTAGCTAGAATATTGTTTAGAAAACTGTGATGATGAGAAGAAAATGGCAGCAATGCAGCTGTGATCAGTCTTTGAGTTCAAATTGGTTTTGGAGCACCAGGATTTTGGCCAGTTGCTTGAAATAGTTGGTGTTTTAGTCACATGGTGGTGAGGGAACCATCCTCCACATGCCTGAAGGTGTTTCCAGCCATCTCCTTATGTATGGGACTTGCAGAAGAGGAAAACTGAATTGTTGCTTCTCTTCTTCTTGTATTGTAGCTATTTTTCTAAATATAAACAGATAACTATGTAATACCAAAATGCTGAACTAGGTTGAATTGTGGGAGGAGGTGAGGAACAAGGCTTCAAGAGCTAAAATAAGTGCAAAAATATTTGTGCTGTATTTTAGGTTTTTTTATTTCCTTTTGACTTGTTTGTCTTGTGGTGTTAGCAGGATAGGCCCTACCAGTTTTGCTGGTGTGTATTTGTAACCCAGGAATGTTTTTTGGCAGATGTAAAATTAGAAACAAATTTCATGTGTTCTGCAGTGCCCTCCAGTGCTATAAAGGACAGGAACAGAATATGTGGCTTTGTCAGGATGACTCCAGGAAACCACAAAGAAACAGAGATTAGAACCAAAGTCGGGGAAATAAATAAATAAAGAAGAACATAACTCCCCCAGCAGATGTTGCACAGCTTGGGAGGGGAGCGCAGGGCAAAGCCCCTGCCGAGAATGGGAGCAAACAATGGAGCCCTTGGTGCCATGGGAAATGAGCATGCCTGATTTGGGGCTGCTTCCAAAGAAGTGCTTCCAGGATTTTGAGGTCAGATGATGCTCCAAAATTTACCTGTCTCTTTTCAGATGTGAATAAATAAATAAATGCCGCTCCCCTCCCCCTGGCAGGATGGGAATGCTGAACGCTCAGCCCATCAAATTAAACACAGGCAGGTTTTCATTTCCAAGCCTGCATGTTTGGAGATGATGGATGGTGAGATATATGCCTCTATAATGAAGGTTTCATTACGAATTTTTTAAAATGTGCAACATGGCTCTTCATTTCCAAACAAGAAGTGCCATCCCCTTTCTTGTAACTCTTTGATCGAATATGTGTGATATTGACAAAGGAAATGATCAAATAACCACTGAATATATTGATTTAATATAAAGTTGTATTTGCTTCATTTTTACTGCAAAGCTTCAGAAAACCAGAATGAAATAATAAACTACATAAATAAAAATAGGGAGGGGTAGTGTTAGAGTGATTAGAGATAAATGATCAGTGGGATAATTTGGTTGCAACTATTTGAGAAAATATAAGTGGCTTGTCTCTGTCTTGTTTGTGCCTTGTTGTCCACTGCCTGCAAACAGCCAGGTGATCAAATTGTCCCAACTTGAGCACTTACAGACAGTTTGAGTAAAGAATGTTTAGAAGCCACTCATAATTAAGCAAACAAAGAAACCAAAACACACCTACAAAGGGAATACCTTGAGGTCTTTTTGTACTGCTTAACAGTGAGTTTCCCAATTGCAATAAAAATGCTGTGGAGTGTATCCAAATGATGAGGGTTGATGGGCAGCAACACATGGTGTGCCAAACACATTTACATATATACACAGACACACACACACACACACATATATATATATATATATACTTCAGGTTACATAATCTCCATTTTTAATGTTGGCTAAATCCAGGAAATGTTTGAGTTGATGAGGAGTTGCAGAAAGTCTATCATCCAAGGTCTTAAGGAAAAATGTTCAGCCAGGAGACCTGGCCTGTCTGTATAATTGGTCCCATGTGCAAAAGGTTAATCTTTATTTGAGGGAAGCAAGGCACTGTGGAAATACCTGCAGTCTAAAAGGTGGGCTAATCCCCCATCCCCTGTGAGGGGGTGCTGAGGGGGCAGTGTTAGGTGTCATCCAGGGCAGGGGCACTGACACAGCTAAAAATGTGTGAAAATGGAGCCTCTGTAAAATCATCCAGTGATTTTCCTGCGATTACTAACTTGATTTTGTGTTAACTGCTTTTCACCTTTCCTTCTCTCAACACATTCCCAAGGGATTTTTTTGTACTTTTTTTGTACATGTGTGTGCAGTATCAAAATGTTCACATCTCCTTAAACCTTTCTCTCTGTCACTATAAATGTTGCCCTCTGAATGCAGGAAGGACTTTGGTGACCCAGTTTTGCATGGCATCAAAATGTGAAAGTTCAAATAGCGTTTTGTGATTTTTTCTGGTAATACTGTGCACAGTGCCCTTACCCTGGAGCTGGAGGAGTTCTAGGAAAGAGGGAGAGTTCTAGGAAAAACCTGGTGGCACCACTTTCCTCTGCCCCTGCAGCGCTGCCCCCCATTAAAAATGCATTATGCACTAACACTGAGAGGATATATTAACACCACCCAGACAGCTTTAGGTTCCACATTTGCGTGTTGAATGCAGCTGGTGGAGAGCTGGGCTTTTACTGGGGCTGGGCGTGCTCGTGAGCACGTGTTGAGATCCGTGTAATCCTGTCCTAGGGCCCACAGACACAGTCACTAATAATTTCTCCTTTTGCTCTTTAGTGAAGTCTCAGTTCTACCTATCTGAAGCAGACCCTGTGCTTTAATGCGGACTTTCCCTCTTCACCAGATGGATTTTTGTCTCAGCAAGAGTTTTCTGTGCTGTTTCCTGCAAAGGCCAGTGAAGGAGCTGGCTCCTCTGAAGAGTCTGGCAGGAGCCCCATCTGACCTGCACACAAACCCTCTATGGACCCAGCCCACTCCTTGCTTAAGCACTAAATTGACAGAATACATTGGAATTTATCATCTGATTTTGCCTCCAATTTTTATCTTTTTCTCTGGGAGATTTTCTCCACTGGACACTTTCTTACCCTAGGAGGAAAGGATCCTAATATTTGATAGTAGTTTTAAAGAAATTTGATTTTTTGCTTTCTTTGAAAGTTGATTAAATGCAGCTTGGCATCCCACTCCTTTTACAAGAAGCAATAAACTGCACTGCTGTCACTAGGACAATGTATCTCAGACCTTCTCCCACTGCTCTGGCATACCTAAACTCATATTCTACCTCAGGCATGCAAGAACTAGTGGGAAAAAAAGAGTCTAATAAGCATTAAGAAGCCTATAGAATTATAGTCTTGATAATATGTATATGTATAGTATGATAATAATTAACCTATAATAATTAGGAGCTTGCAAAAGAGATCTGAGTTAATCAGTACAGGATGGGAGGGAACACAGGGAATTGGGGAACACAATTAGCAGACAAGACCTTTGGCTGGCCATTTGCCCATCCCTTCCAGCAGTGTCCCTCACCAGGCCATTCACTCACACTGGTTATATGAAGAAGTTTATATGAAGAAGATCTTTTACCATGTTGGCAATAAAAAGCTATAAATCCATTATGCAGATGGAGTTGGATTATAGAAATATTATTTAAGGGAGGGAGAAAAAGTGAAAATATCATGAAGCTCTTGTACACGTTTATTTCTGTGACTGGATGGGAGCTTTAGAAAAGGTGTTTTTTTTTTAAAAAAAAAAAAAAAAAAAAAGAACCTCTCTGAAAGTTTGGAGTACTGACAAAATAGGTAACACAATCTATAGTGGACTATCATAAAGTTGCCATTATGGTCATTTTAGGGAATGCATATTTTTGAGTTCTCTGAAATGTATATTCTGTACTTAGGTTCTGATAAAGTTAATTATTGACAGGTAAAGTTACAATCTGCTTCCAAGTCAGTAGTTACTTGTTTTTCTTTTACTAATAAGCATCCATTAAGTTTTTAAAAAGCAATATTTATCCTCTCATGTGAGGTACCAGTGGGTGGAGGACTATACCTGAGACCACAATTCTCAGAAGTTAGTAGGAATTAGAGCTATTTGAAAAATGAAATCTCATTTTCCCTTCTAAATGTCTGGGAGATGATGATTACTTCTGTACCTAAATGAGTGTAGTAGACCTTTCTATTTTATTTTTTTCAAAACATGTTTGCATGTTGAATGTTGTGTCCTAAAAATGCAAAATTAGGTTATTGGAACTTCTTGAATTTATTCTCACGGTACTCTGTTCCCTCCTGGTCACTGTGATCCTGTGTTACCACTGCCACCTACAGCTGTCCATCGAGCCCAAAATGTGCCTTTGAGCCTCCTTATTCTTCTGAAGAAAGCAGCCAGGTTAGAAATGCTGTGGTGCTGCAGTGGGGAGGTGCTGCATGTGTGTAACACAAAGCTTGGATGGAGTAATTTTGAGGGGCAGCACTCCCGTTAAGGATGGTTGGTAGGACTTGGCTGCGTGTCCAGCACACGCCTGGAACTCCCTGTGTGCCTCTTGGGCTGCACTGCCAGAGAGCAGCTGAGACCTGCAGAGCAGGCAGCTCCTCACCTGCCACCAGGCAGAACTCAGGGAAGGGGCAAATGCTTTTCTTTTTGGTGTTCTATCAGTCTGTGCTTGTCTGCCAGTCTGTCCTGAAAGAACTGACTGAAGAGCGGTGGTGCTTTCACCCAAAAGAGTTTTGGTGGTTTATGGACTGCCTTCTGGGAATGGCTTTGGACACCAACATTTTTATTAACTTCACTGTTGTTGTTGTTGTTGTTGTTATTATTTTCAGAAGAATTTCCCATAGATGATATTTTGCATTCCAGAAGAATTTAAGAAATGGGTTTGGCTACAACTGGAATCCTCTGCCTCAAATAGAAACTGGAGCACTTGGTGCTACTAGTGAGAGCTTTGTAATTGTGTGTCTACAGAGGCTGTTGGCACTGCTTTCTATTCAGGCATTCCCATTTCATGCCCAAAATTCAGTTGTTGATAATATAGAAGAACAATAGCTGTGTACATGTAATTAGAGGGCAGTGGGCAGCTCTCGCCAGCCTTGCTGGTGATTGCAATCTTTTCCTGTTCAAAATATGTCTGTGCAAAAAATCCAAGGGTCCTCATAACAGAGGGTGGCTGCTGGGGATGAAGGGTGCCTACTGCTGCTGCAATGCAAATGTGGCAGTGTGGGGGAAAGGGAGAAAGGCCACTAGATCTGAGGGCCTGGAGCCATGGGCCACAGACAGGGTGGATTAGAGCCAGCATGAACGTGCCCAGCTGGGCTACAGCCTGATGTCAGTGTCCCATGGGGACAACTTCCAGCACAGTCAGCTCTCTGGAACAAAGTTTGCTTCATCTTAACTAACACAGGCACTGGGCTGGGAGTGCAGAGGGTGTTCTTGTGGAGAGAAGGAACTTTTAACAAACTATCAGAGTCACAGGTGAGGTCATGTCATGCACAGCCTCTGTCTGAAGGTTTAACAGACAAGTGTCACTGTTGGCCATAGACTTGTGTGTGTTTTGAACCCACAGAGGCTTTAAAAACATGTATATTCATCTTGTACGTGTTCTTCCAATTCTACTCCTTCGTGTGATGCACCGTGATACTGTGGTGGAGCCCAGTGACAAATGCCCTGCCTGCTGTGGGGGAGTTTGTGTGATGCTGCAGGGAGCTGGAGAGAGCTGCTGCCACGAGCTGCTCCTCCCCAGGGGACAGAGCTGGACCTGCTGAGCCTTGCCAAAAATGCAATTTTCTTCAGCAGCTTTCCTCTGTGTGTTGTAGGTGAGAGCTCTTTGGGCTCAGGGAAGAGCTGCAGTTGGTCACATCCAGAGCCAGCTTTGGTCACACCCAGCTCCTCTGGACAGAATTATTTTCTGCCTTGCACAGCCTAAACTGCTCGGCTCAGCTGCTACTTCTAAATAAAGTTTGTACATGTTTGTTACTGAAACTATTACATCTGTTTTCCCTTGCAAGGAGATTTTTGTCTTGGAATTCTTTAAAATCTTTCAAAAACCTCTGTTGGTGCCTGAACTAAACTATTGCTTTCATTTGATTAATTTTACTATATAGCAGAATTACTATTTTTTCAGTGTTTCCACTCATAAATAATTATTTTAATTGTCCTATGCTTTCTTTGAGAGTTTTTTTGTTTCAAATCATAAATGTATGTATTTAGTTGACTGAGAAGGAAGTACAGATTTTATTAGCTTGCTCCCAAGAGTGTAGCAGGATATTGTCCTGTCACAGGAATTCCTTGGTCTGGAATAGGAAGAGCAGAGAAAGTAGGGCAGGAAGGAGACACCTGACTATCCCCTACCTTTGGCAGGTGGAAAAAGAGCTCTGGAATAACAGTCCCTGTGGTAGCTTTTTGAGGAGAGCTTTAGCTCAACATGACACCTTTTCCACTTTAAGTAGCCCAGAGACAGCAAATTTAAGATTACCTTACACCTCTCTGAGTTTTCATGTTTCCTTCCAGTGTCTCTTTGCTTTTCTTTTTCATCTTGCTCCTCCTGGAATGTGCTGGAGGTGGCAGAGCACGGTAGAGACACGCCAGGAGTGTTTCTGATGTGGCCATGGGGCTGCACATGCAGAGTGAGCTGGGCCAGGCTCCCACTGGTTCCTGAGCTCACTGGGCAGCACAGGGGGGTTCAGGCTCTGCTGGTCACTGCAGTGACCCCGGGTGAGCTGGCAAACACCCCTGCCCAGGGTGTCAAACAGTGACCCTGAGCTGCTCTGGATGAATGCCCATGGGCACGGTGTCCACCATCATCTCCCAGTGAGTGGAGAACCCTCGGGCTTCGCTCACTGCCTTGCTCCCTAATATTGTGCTTTCATTTCCTGCTCTTGCACAGCTTACAAGATCAATTAAAACTGGCTGACATCTGGAGCCTTTAAAAGAAAAAAAAAAAAATAGTGGTATTCCTGAACTCCTTATTCAGAAAAACCTTGCAAGGATTTCAAAGGCATGTTCCACAAGGGCTGCTGGATTGGTCCCTATAGGACTTTGGCTGGTGCCTGAGAAATAAAGAAAAGCCCTTGACTATTAGCGGGTTCCGCTGTAATTCAGAATAATACCAGATGTTTCATTATGTATCAGCAGCAATAAAACTGCTTCTTTGAGCTATTGAACAAAGACAGTCGACAAAAGAAAAATTAATGTTGTGTCTTTGATCTCATGTTTTAAATTTGTCTTTTATAAATAGTGATGGGTTCTGGTTAAAAACACTCTAACAATTTGTTAAATATGCAAATGTCTGAAGTTTCTTAGCAACAGAACAAATAAGTGTTTTTCTTCTAATATAATATGTATGCTAGTTTAGTAAGCACACAATAAGTTAATTAGGCTGTGGTTAGGTATTATTTGTAAATGTCATATTAGCATGCTGTTTTGTTTCTATGTTGCAACCAAAAGCCTCAAATTCACTGATGTCACTTATTGCATGTTGTTTTTTCCGCTAGTTTTAAAATGAGTTTATTTTTTTAACATACTTGTGGGCAGAATAATGATTTATTGAGTTGTGTGTTTATTATTGTTTTGCTTGGTTGTAATGTCTCATTGTCTTTACATTGTTAGCAACGTTAGAGATTTTACAGGGAAATTCTAGGAAAGTACACATTACATGTGTAATAAAGCTGCTGCAGTTTACTATGATTAATGTCATTACAATGAATACCAAATGAATTAATAATGATAGGGCCATTTAATTTTAAAATGTTGGCATTTGTCTAAGTGCTGCTCTGAGAGAGGGTGGAGGAGCTTGGCACAGTAGGAATTGGATAAAGCAGGATTTTTGCTGCCAGCATCCAAGCAGCTTGTTTCTCTCCAAGCAGTTACGGTCCACTGTTAACATATTCACTGCCAAGTAGATTTGTCTAAATCCAGAGAACCTTCTCCTATGACTGTCAAATTTCAGTTTAGAGTCTGGTGTTTTCTCCCTCTTCTAGCAAGGCTTTCTTCCAATAGCTCTGCTACTTCCACGGTTTTGATATAGCAGGTGGGGGCATTCCAGGCCAGAGCACCTCTGGGTCACTGGCATAGGTCAGGGATGAGCAAACATATTCCTACAATCAACCTAGCAAGAAGTAGCTGTCTTGTGAAAATTTTTAAAGTTTGAAGCATTCAGATCAAAGCACATTGCCAATCCAGGAATGCTTCCCTGACAATCTTGAAGCACATTTTGAACTGTCCTAATCCGTGCCTCAGTGGTCCTGTAGTGCTTTGTCAGTAGGGAGTAGTTTTAGGGGTTTTTTCACTTGATAAAATACCTGGAAGAGCAGAATCATGAATTGCACAGTTAAAGCACTTGGAGGACACTGGCTGATCACAGAGGGCAGCTTGTGCAAGTTCCTGTGTCAAGCCAGAAGAGCCCAAGCCCTGGAACAGGACAAGAGATGCCTGAGGAGGAGCAGCCTTGACTCTGTGGCTGTGGTAACACTTCCAAACACATCTAGAGAGTTATTTTTGCCATGTCTGAGCACTTGCAGACGAATTTTTATGCTCTGTGCATGGACACTCACACTTGCTCATAACTTGAGTTTTCTTATGGTCAGCAGAAGCTATTCAGTAGATCCTTGCTGCGTGCCAGAGGATGAAGGGATGAAGGCACCCTCAGTTTTCAACTGCCTTCTTTCTCACTGGATCATCTCATTTTGCACTACTTTATATTGTCTTTTAGTCACCTAAACACTGGAAAATCATTAGCAAGACAGTCACTTCCTATTATGTGCATAGACCAAGTGCTGTAAAGTTGAGCAGATAGTTCCAAGAAGGAAGGTGAAAGCAGAAATCCAGCAGAAGTGGGATATGAATGGAATTGATGGGAATGAAGAAAGTGGCTGGAAATCAGTTGACTCCCTAAGGTGTTGAGGTTGCAGGAGTATTTGACAGAGGTTTTCCTAATACTCTTCATGGTGCACATGAGAAAATGCTGCCAGAAAATGCCTGTAATGGTACAATTCTTTTAAAAAGAGGCTGGGAGAGGGGTATGGATGCATCACCACAGTTTACCAGTGCTGATTAGGTGTGATGGAGTTCTTGGGTACAGCTCCAGCAGCAGTATAAGATTTGTAACAACAGTATAACATTTAAATCCCTATCAGCCTGTTGCAATCTTCTTACTGCAACATCCCTGGGAGCTGAAAGTCATTGGATTTCTATTTCTTAAAACAAATTCATCACATCAGCAAACTTTATTATATTGGAAGAAAATGTTATGAGCATATAGATTAGCCTCCTGTGTAAAGCAGGACATAGATTTTGGGTTTATGTTTTCACTGTGATACCCACAATCTCTCAGTTGAATTAAAGCAAGCTGGGTGGTTTATTTCCTAGGAATCCCAGAGTACCTTGAATGATGGACCTCCTTCCCAGTCATCTCTTCACTTTATTAATTATCTTAACCAGTAATTTTATCAAAGGCTTTTAATTTTGGATGAATCTGAAGCCTGTGTTGGAGGCTGGTTTTTCAGTCCCCAGGATGGCAGAAGGGCCCTCCACAGCAGTCAGCATGTGTTAGTGCAAGGACAACTTCTGCATGTCAGGAACCTGCCCTGTGAGGATGGCAGCACAGACAGCTGTGGAACCTGCCAGCTTTGAAATCCTGTTTATGAGCAGGAGTGCAGAGAGGAGTTCTAGAAAGAGGAGTTGTCATGGGGCTTATAAGTAAATGTCCTGGAGAAGTGAGCGATGACCCCCCTGTTGTGTGGCTGTTTCCAGCTGCCTCCATTTGCTGTAAGAAAAGGGAGAAGGGTGGGATGTGCCCCTGGCTTGTGAACAGCCCTCTGCATACAGATGAGCAGCACAGGATTGTACATGCACGTTTAGTTAATATCCTAAAATCCAGCTTAATGAAAAATCAAAGATCCATAATAAACCACCCTCGTTCTGATTTAATCAGAGATAACCTGGGTGTCCCCTTCTGCTTGAATCCCTTTGTAGTGGCTTGGATGGTTCTGTCATTTTGGCCAGTATGGTTTTATTTCTTCCTTATTTGGGCTGATGTCTGTCCCTCTGTCACTCTCTCTCCCTTTTTCATACTTGGGCTGGAGTGCCCTTGGCTGTAAGATCATCTCTGCCTTGTGCTGAGGTGACACAGAGTGTGATACAACTGTGACTCCTGGCAAGGGTTCCTAATGCTGACAAAGGGAAGATCAAATAGGTGGAGTTTTCCAAAGTTCGTGGGAACAGTTTGCACAAGGAGTCTTTAAATAGAAAAGACTTTGCTTTCCTCAAGTCTGTACAAAGCAATTCTAACTTTTGACTGAAGCATGTGGGATTTTTATTTACTTTGTTGGTCACAGAGGAAAGGAAGTTTTACAGCATGTGCTCATTGAATTCCGATAAACACCCAGCAAGTGCTATATATGCTAATTAAGAGATAATGTTAATGGGCTGGAATGTTGTCACAGGATTAGGCACTCCTGCTGCCACCAAAAATGTTGGGGCACTTATCAAAATGACAATTATGGATGTGGAACAACAGTTTGTTCCCAAAGCAGGTACCAGGGACTGTGGGATTGGGAAGGAGGTGCCTTTGGCTGTGCACCGCAGAGGATGGACAGGGACTCGGGTGCCCAATGGACAGACAGACAGACGGTGGGGTGACAGACACCATGCTATTGTTGTCCTGCCCTGCTCCCACCGGCTGGGCAGGAGCCTTTGTCTGCCGCAGCCAGGCGGGAGGGGGCTGGCCACAAAAGAACAGTTTGGTTAAAGCGTTCCGGTGTTTTATGAATAAATTGGATTCTACTTACAGCATTATTAACCTGCTGTATTCTGACGGGCTTAGGGGGAGATTATCGTGCGCTTGAACAAATCAGTATCTACAGATCCACACAAATACTGGGTTTTAACAAAAATATACTGTGATTAAGGCACACAGCGGATCAAATTCAGCCCCGACTTACACCAGGTGCAATCTCATTGATATCCGTGGGTTAAAAAGCAATTTTTACAACTTAAAGCAATCAAAAATCAGCTTAGTGTACAGACTTACTAGACCAAAATAAGGCCCAAGAGACAGTACGCTAAGCTGATTTCTGATTGCTTTAATTTTTTTAAACTTTTATCAAAGATTAATGGTCAATTATCTGGCAATCTGATTTTCTGGTACAGATTCCATTTGCATAATTTCATAGACACTTAAAATATGACCAGACTCTAATCAGTATGAAATGGGTTGAGGCATGGCTTGGTATGGCTGATCAAAATCAGCCACAATCCCTGTAAATATGTACTATTGCTGTAGTAACAAGGGCGATTTTAATAGGCTGTCGTCTGAGCAGTAAACAATTGGTTTAGATTTTTTTTTTTTCTCTGCATGGCTAAATATAACTCCAGGGCAAATAGGCAAAACTATGCAGTTGGAACTTGCCTTCCTTCAAGTTTTTAATTTTGTGCTTGAGCACCACTCTTTCTGCAGATATTCCTGCCATTTATTTGCTTGTGCTACAATACTTGCAAAACTATCCATCAAACTGCATGCACAGGTTAGAGTGGAAAATACTCTCAATAGTTGCCCCTGGAGTAGTTTTTACTGAACTCAAATGAGTGTGGGGTGCTGCTTTTTTGTAATATACATGCAGGTCCCTGACTGAGCCATGAACCCCACTAAAACCAAAGAAACAAGAAAAATCAAAAAAACCTTACACCCTGGAATGAAGGGAATTTGATTTCCTAAGGAGTGTGGTTTATGGACATTTCAAGGCAAGGAAGGACAGTCAGATTCTCTGCTTTTTCTCCCTGTATACATTGTGGGATAGATGATGCTCTGGTAGCTGGATGGAACTGCTGGAAAATACCCTCTAGAAAGACACACAGTTTTGTTTTGGAGCTATCAAGAAATGGAGAATTTACTATCTCTTGATCATCTGATCTAGTGCTTAATTACTCTTCTGTTCCAATATTATTAGTCCTCATATTCCTATTTTCCTTACCTCCAGCCTGTCCACATTTTCTCTGGTACCTGGCTGGGCTGCACTGTGCTTCCTCTGCCTCCTTTGGGTTTATCTGAACCGGTCAAGCCCTTCAAGGAGCCGTCAGTGTGGCACTGAGTGGAGTGCAGTGCATCTGTGCTGGCTTTAATCCAGTTCACATGGCAACACAGGCAATGGAGACAGCAAAAGAACAACTACAGGATGCAGCCATGCACGTGGTGGGCAGGCTTATGACATCTCTCTTGGTGCTACCAAGCCAAACCAGACAGAATCCTGCCTCCCTGCTAGAGTGCAGGCTGGAGTGAGCCAAAGCCTCCTGCTCTTTTTTGCTCAGGTTCTTTGGAGAGGGTGGTGCTCTTTAATCTTTCAAAATGTATTCCAAAAAAGGAGCCAGGGATTCTGATGGTTTCCTAATCATGGTGCTCTGCTGTTGGGTGGCTGCTTTTCTCAGCTGAAGATTAATTAAGAGGGATTTTAGGCCTTAGAGAGACTGAGAGCTGATGGGTTGCCTGTAGTTTAGCCACTGGGACAATCTGCTGCTGTGGAGGACAGACTGTCTGACTGGCAGGTTCTGAGACACCTCTGAGCCCAGAGAGCTCTGATCCCCAGGAAAATGCAGTTAGAGAGGGTTCAGCTGTGTGTCAGCTGCCTAGTGAGGGGGAAATATATTCCATATCAGCCAGTGGTTTCGGGGAGTTTGGCTTTTTTCCTAAAAAAAAAAAAAAGTGGGGATGAGCAAGAGTCCACTGGTTCTGTTCTTCCAGGTAAATCTGTGTCTGATGGGGTTTGGTGTCTCCAAAAAGGATCGAGCAAATTGGTGGAGAATATTAAAAAAATCTGGACATCTTGCTATGCTGTCACCATCCATGAGACAGCTTCTGCTTGCACAGTGAACTGGCTGAGGGAGCCTGCTCAGGTCTTCTAAACCTTTCTAACCTCATTGCAAACTTTTCGAAGAAACAGCCAAAACTTCCACATTGGCCCAGTCCCTTCCATTCCGGTTTATCCATGAATACTAATATTTTATAAATCTGAAAGTTAATGCAGGGGTTTTTTCTTCCTGACTTCTGCTATTTTTATAGGTCACAATGCTCATTAGTCATCTGTTCCACAAGTACATGACGCACAGACACAGAAAAATGGGTCAGGAAAAAAGTTAATTTCCTTGGAAGACATGCACAAACTTTGGGGTTAATTTTCTTTGGTGTTTTTATTATTTTTTTTTCAAATCCTGGGTCTGATTTTGAAACCAGGTGACCTTTGGAACACAAGGAGTGCAGGAGTAGCAGTGCAAGACTGTGTCCCTGGATCCTACTCCAGCAGCTGGCAAAGGGAAACAATAAGCTTGCTTCAAATGCTGGCATAAAACAAAAAGAGGATTCCTAGATGAGAGGACTCAAATTGAAAGAAAGAGTAAAAGAGAGGATTTCTGGTTATTAAAAAATATAAGAGTTTTTCTATGTAAAACCCTATTTACTTCTTTCCACCAGGGACTCCCTTGCAGAATTTTCTCCTCCTGGTTGTGTTTATTTCTTTTGTTGTTTTGCAGGATCTCTTTTGGGGTAGGTTTTTCTGTGCAGAACCATTTCTTTGTACTACTGATGTTTCCTTCCAAAACATAAACAAAAGGAAAAGAAATGCCTTATGGGAAAAAAATCTTATGAATTATAAAGACACTTGTAATTTCTTTTATGACTTTGGAGCTGTCTGATAAAATTAAAGAGAAGTGTATAAATTTAACACTACTGTGCAGTGCAAAGAATAGGAAAATATCAATCTCAATGATTAAGAGAATTAACTTGTTATCTTCATCCTCCATTTAATTCCATAAGATTTTTGCAGAGATGTGAGTGAGTACTGGATCTGAATGTGAAGTGGTTTAAATTCTGGAGCATTAAGGGTCATTTACCAGAATTTTATGGTGTTGACTGGGTTTCTGAGACAGACTGAAGGTTTTGTTTTGACCTTGTCAAAGACCTCTCCTGGTGTAAGTCTCACTTACATGAAGGTGATGTTAATATATTCACTGGTGTTTTTCCTTGTGGAATTAAGCAACAAAAATTGGTCCTCAGTTTTGGGTTGGTTTTAACTATTATTCTATTTTAAGATACGGTAAAGTGAAATGCAGCTGCAGAATATTATTTTAATCTTTGCAATAGTGAGACAAAACCCCAAGCTGCAAGCCTGTGATATTTGAGTGCTTTCAGTCTTTCCGTTTTCTTTTAGAAAAAACATGTTCTTGCCCCTTCTATCATAAGAAAGCATCGCATTTTAATTTTAAAAAATGCCCATTTATAACCATAGATATATTTAGGTTTGCAGTTATATATTTATAAGTCCATATTTTTTTAACAGTTAATTACCAAAATTATAATTTAATGTTCTCTCACTTGTTCCTGCCCACACACTTCACGTGTTAAAGTGCCAAACCTGTGGCTGAGCAAACACTGCTGGCCTGTCAGCTCTGCCTTGGCTGAGCGTGGCTGAGGGGTCACTGAGAGGGGCTGTGGAAGTGCAAGGACAAAAGTTGTGACTGGTCTGATACCTGGGGAGATGTGTGTCTGCAACATCCATCAGCCTTCCTCAGGGAGCCCCGTGTGATTCTGTTAGAGAATAACAGCCCCTTTCTGTTTCTCATTTATGCAAATAACAGGCCAACCAGAAAAGACATCAATAAGAGTTAAGTGGCAATATCAAGTCAGTTTTATTGCCAGGTCACTCAGTCCCCAACAAATCAAGTAGGAAAAATGTGTCATTTATCAATATAATAAACAGGTAGATCACATCTAAACCCAAGCAGCTCTCTTGAAACCATACCTCAGAGCAAACAACCCAAATCATTTGCAATGCCCTAAGCAGGACCTCTGTGTAGTGCTTCTTTCTTTAGCTGCCAGGGTGCAATTAACCTGCTGTGAGCCACGGTGGGAGCTGGCAGGTCAGGCTAACTTCTCTTGACATCTTATGGAGGAAAATACCTAGGTTTTCTCTCAGCTTTATATGGGTAAAATTGTAACCCAGGATCTGGACTAATTGCCATCACTGGCAGAGCTTTATGGACATGTTGGCATAGCTGGCTGGAAGGCTGAATGAACACAAGTGAGCTCTAGCAGAGATTTCATTGCACCTTCTGGTTTTGGGGGACTCCAGTTCATGTTCTCCTCTGTCTTTGCCCTACTTCCGATCTCAATGCTTGTTGAAAAATCATTTTAGTCCTTTGAAATATACTATTATCCTGGTATTAACCCACCACAAGTTTGTATAAAAATGTCTTTTGGGTTGTGTTTTCAATTGTGCACATCACTGCTGACTTGCATGATCACTCATAGCAATTGTTTCTCTGGGCAAAAAGAAATAAACATTTATTTCTAACCAGCTTGGGTGACCACAGAGGTCAAATACAACCTCAAGGCTGGAATTAATCCCTCTGGGCCTCAGGAGCTTGAGCAAATGGCCTGACTTGGGAGCACAGGTGCTCTGGGTTTCTCTAGCGAGGAAGACAGTTCTGAAACTGTTCTGGTTGTCAATGGGAGAAACTTTTTTCTCCATTTATTTGAGATGGAGGCCAGAGTGTACATATCCTCATGCCAAGGATTGCTGGGATATGCTGGTTAATTTAAGAAATTATGCAATGGCAGGCAGATGTTTGTGTTCTCCCACAGTGATTATAGGAGTTTTGTTTCCATAAGAAATCAGGCCAGAAGTTTTATTCTGAAGAACAAAACCCAGCGTGCACAGAGTTTTCTCTGGGGAGAGGCTGAGGGAACTAACCATGAGACAGATGATGTGCAAGATCCCTTCACAGACTGCTGCACTCATGACCAGGCTGTTTGGGCTGCCACAAGAAAAAACACAGACCTGGAATTCAGGTCTATGCAGTGTAACTGCAGTGACATCCCCTCAGCACTCAAGGAAAAGCCCACCAAATATCATTGGGGTTCTCTCAAGCAGGGACAAGCACAGCATCAGTGGAGCTTAGAAAAGCAGAGTGCACGAAACATTATAGTGCACTGAATTTCCTAACTAATAATTAGGGGGTGCTAATTTGTAATCACTCTTACAGGAGGTGAGAGGTTTGACCTGAGGGTCAGTAGAGAAGGGGGTTGTGAGAGGCAAGCACTGCATCATGCTCCTGAGAGCCCTTGGATTCAGATTCAGGCATCTTTGTACAAAGAGAGCCTGCAGTTCTGCAGGGAAGTGGGGATCACTAGGTCATTGATGACTCCTGGTTCTCCTCAGCCCTTAAAATGTCACTCTTGAGCCTTTGTAAGTTAAACTGATCTCAATGGCATGCTGAGTGAGCTAGAGGTGGTGCAGCCCACAATGAGCCTTAGGACTTGGGGTGAAAAGTGACTTAGAGAACATCTTTGTTATTAACTTTTGGAATTGTACAAGTACAATTGTCCCTGAGACTACACTCCCACACTGTAATTACATCTGCTCCATTTATGAAATACCTTGAATTGTATTTGTAGCCTGATTTTTAAATGTGTATGAAGAGCAAATGAGGTTATATTATTGCTGTAATTGAGAGCAACTAGGACAAGTTTTATTAATTTCCTGCCACAGAATATTGAGTAAGCTGATATTTTATGGGAAAGTTCAGGAAGAAGAGTAATATGTGTTACATTTCTGAATTCTGGATGATACTTGAAGAGTTTTACTGGCAATTGATTTTTCTACAGGTAAATTGTAATTCTTGATAGGCAGATGTGCCCCTGAATATAGTGAGATGCACTCACTAAGGGTGTGATGAAGCAGAAAGTGTATCAGCTCTGCTCTGACAGATGGTGAGAAGCTGGAAATCAGAATTCCTGCCTGTAGAAGCTCCCTTTCCCTCAGCTAAGGCGGCAATTGTTGCATTATATCCATTATCTAGATTCCTCTGAATGTTGAAGGTTCACAAAAGTATTTAGCATACATTTATCTGTTCAAGAAGTCAGTAATCTGATGTGTGTTTGAAGAACCTTGTTTCACATGCTGCTGTGGGTGTGTGTGCTGCAGGGTGCCCCTGCATGTGTAGCCATGGTTGTGATGGCATGCTGGGTTGGGTGCAAAAACTTGCTTAACAGGAACCTGCTCATGTGCCTGACACAACGTGGCCACTGTATCCCTTCCCTGCTTTTAGATTGTATCGTCACAGAAACACTTATGCTGAAGGTCCTGAAGTCAAAGCAGTAATGGCAGGGTAAGAGAGCTAAGGATATATGAGTGGGTGGAACCCACTTCCCCTCTGACAGCAAGGTTACTGTACAGAGGTTTTGGCCTTCTTTGTGAGGGAACAGGCAAATAAATGCCCAGAGGATAACCAGACAGCAGAACTGCTGCTGCCTCAGGAGGATTTTGACACTTCAATTTTTATCATTGTGAGCTGTCCAGGTATTGGGGTTTCACAGAGACTCCTTTATTCATCTCCTCACTCCCCAGATGTCTGTGGGCCATTTTAGAGTTATCTCTCTGTACATGCAAAGGAAAGATCTCATAAACATAGTGGCCTGGAACAGTGGTGCCTTGGGTGTTGGTCAGGCAATGGTCAGGCCTGCTACCCAGCCAGGACTGGTACCACATGTCTCACAGCAGCAGTTGTTTCTGCTTCTGTTCCTCTTGTTTACTTGTTATTCAAAGCAAATCAGCTGTCCTGCCTTATTACTGCTGGGTTTGGATTGTGGGCTAGAAACTGGTTTGTTGCTGATAAAATGCTGCACAAATGGTCCACTCTTAATATGATCTCAGCTCTCATGCCAGTAACACTTCTGAGAAGAGCTTTGTTTCTCCTGTGGTCCTGTGGGTCTACTAAATGAGCCACTTCTCACTCTGGGGAGCTGCCCTGCAGCTGCTCTGTCCGGGACACTCGTGCTCCACACACAGTGCTGAGCTCCAAGAAAGGTCAGCTACTCTGACCACTGCAAGAGAGCGTTGGCAGGCAGGTCTGAGTCTGCCAGCAGTGAGTTACCCACCTGCAGGGCATGCAGCAGTTTCCCACCTGCAGGACATGCAGCCCTTGTTCTTGTACCAGCTGGGCCTGGTGACCAGGCTGTCAGAGCTCCCCAGAGTAAACTGCAGATGGTGGCTGCAGAGCTGCAAAGCACGTGCTCAGATAAACAAGATTTAACTGTGTAGCACGAATCCCTGGCAAGCTGCTGACTCAGAGCTCCTTGTTGTTCATTTCCTTGCACATCTAATCCATTACTTTCCCTGTGCCTCGTGTGGTTTGCCTAGAGAAAACCTCAGCATGGCAATATAGATGTTTGACTTTTCTGTCAGTGACCAACAGTGGGATTGGTTGTGAGCTCCCATCACTGTTTGTTTCTTAGCTGTTCAATAAAGTTAAGATGTTCCTCTAAGCAGATGGCTGTGGAGGCCATCTTTTAGATGTTGAACATTGATGATGTTGTGTATATGAAATTAAGAAGTGAATACACTTGAATGAATCATCCTAGTCAAGTGGAGGTGATATTTTTTATTAAAAAACTGCAGTTAGCTTTTGCATGTGCCGTGTTTATCCTGGAGGCCAGATCATGTGGGCCAGGTTTTCTGGAGGGTCTGTGTGGCTCAGAGTACCCTTACTGGGAGGGCTGACAGGTAATCACTCCAAGTCCCTTCTTCCACCCCAGGCAGTCTGGGGGTGGGCTGGCAGGATCACCAACCTGGCTGTCTTGTCTGGTAACAGAAATTCCTCCAAACATACCTCACCATGAGTGAGCTGGTGCTGTAGCACAAGCTCAGGACTTGACTAGTAGCAAACTCACACTTTGAGCTGTGCTGAATTAAAAAAAAAAAAATAAAAAAAAATATATCTGGAACAAAACACCAAAAAATTAATGGTTTTACTGGTGCACATACCTGAGTCTGATGGGCTAAAGCAAGTTTAAAACCTTAATGTAATCCATTCAACTAAAGTGGACACATGAGGTGGAAATATGCTGGCAGTGTTACCTATAACCCCTTCAATATCCTGAAACCTTCCCCATATCTAAAAGCATTCTGCCAGCTCCTTTCCCCCTCTACACATCTGCATTACCATCCAGTGGGACTAGAGTACCAAACTGAGCCATCCAGGGAGTTAATCCATGAATTTCAGCATTTTATAGGTCCTGAGAGTATCTGCCCCATAAAACATCCTCTTCCAGCTCAAGCCAAACATCAGAAATTCACATCTAAGTAAGTGAGCAATAGTTTTTCTAATCCCTTCTTAGCAAAAGCATGGCTTCTCAAGAAGGAAGGTTTCACCTGGGATCTGGAGCCTTGTGTGAATGTGCCTGAAGGAATTGCTCCTGGCCTTGTTTGGTGTCAGTGGATCCACAGGTGTTTGCAGCAGAAGATTCCTGTGTGTCCATTCCAGCTCCACCCCCAACCAGTGCTACACAAAGCTGTCCTAACCACAGGGGAAAGTCAGAGAGCCATCCTCTTACCTTTTAAGGGGTAGTGATTGAACACTACAATCAGTTCTTTTATTACCTAAACCTAGTGCCCAGGAAGGGAAATAATATCTAAAGCACTAGGAAGATGGCAAGGAACAAAANAAAAGACAAGAAGAAGCGGGAAAAAAAAAAAAAAAAAAAAAAAAAAAAAAAAAAAAAAAGAAAAATTAAATCAGCTCAGTTTTCTTGAGGTTTCCCCTCAGGCCCTTTAGCACAGCAGACATTACCACTGTGGTAATGTAACAGTGGTGGGGAGTACACCTTGACAGCAGCAGAGCAGTGCTTTAGTGTTTTAGGGTATTTTCTCTTCTTTAGATGAAAAGACAGGCTTTTGTATTCAGGCTAAAAAAAGTATTCATCCTGCTAAGTAGATTGAAAGAGAATCCAGATTAAATAAATCATTAAATCATTCCAGAATGTTATCCACCTGTTCTGGCCTGTAATTTATTTTCAGATGAACAGTAGGTAAAAAAAAAAAAAAAAA